>VSDK01007396.1:214830-245636 GCA_009767595.1 Symbiodinium kawagutii | reverse complement strand
CGGCAAAGTCATTCTCATGCTTGGAACCCATGTCGACGATTTGATTTGGGCATGTGAGCCAGAAGCCCAACACATCATCGACGACATCCTCAAGACGTTTCAGTGTGGGAAAGTCGAGACAGGAAAGTTTCGGTATTGCGGAAAGGACATCGAACAAGACGATGATTTCAACATCCGCGTCACGTGCGTGGATAGTACAAGGAAGATCCACAAAGCTGACATCGCACCTGGTAGACTACCGGGAGATCCTCTTGACGCAGACGAGAAGGCTTCAATGAAGTCAATTGCTGGAAGTCTTGCTTGGATTTCAAGACAGTGCCGTCCGGATTTGTCATATGCGTGAAGCCAACAAACATGTTGACTATGCTATCGCTACCGCGGAGCGAGGATTGACCTTTAGGTCGGGTATCCTTACTTGGAACCTGGATGATCCGATGATCACTTGCGTCATTTCTGACGCATCTCACGCGAACGAGAGTGAGGACCTGATCATCAATGGTCATGCGCATCGCGAACCACATCGCTCGCAAGGTGGACGTCTGATCTGTTTGGGGACAGACTCATTGAGAGATGGAGAAGAAGGTGGCATCCATGTCATTTCCTTTTCCAGCACGATTGTGCGTCGTGTTTGCCGTTCTACGATGCAGGCCGAAGCGTACTCGCTTCAAGCTGGCGTCGAGGAAGGTGATCGCGTACGGGCAGCAATCTGCGACATCTTCAGAGGACTAGACAAAAGACATTGGGAGCGTTCCGCTGCAATGTTTATGAAACAAGTTTGGTTCTCGGACGGCAGGTCCGTTGTCGACTCATTGTTGAATCCCTGCGCAACCAAGGCCGCAGATAAACGACTCTCAATTGAGCTGGCATCAATGAGACAAAGCTTATGGTGTGTACCAGGCGAAGCTGAAGGAGATCCATTCTTGCAAGACGAACGACCCAAGAACACCACGGACATCATAAGATGGATCGATACACAGGTGATGATTACCGATCCACTCACGAAGGTGATGGATCCAGCGAAGTTGATTGAAGCATTGGAAACGAACCGATGGAACGTAGAACAACCAATCAATGCAGTCATCGTCAAGAAGGCAAAGCAACTTCAGAGAAGGAAGTTGACACAAGAAACCATTCCAGACATCTACAAAAGGATATGTCACCAGCCGGGTGAATATCACATGGACCAAGACACTGTGATCGTCGACCACGACACAGGTAGGATGAAGTCATTTGACCCACCTTACCGATTCAGGACTACCTGGATTTGCAAATCAGGTAGATGGCAAAAGACCGAGGACGCAGTATCCTACGAGAACCTAAAGGACCCCGAAGAAGAGATCAACATCGTCGAGAAGATGGTGACGATCTTCCATGATGAGCCGAAGACATGAGGGGCGATTTTTCTGTACAGCTCCAGAGCACCACACCGACAGAATCACGGGTGTGAAACAGTGCTGTTTTGTAGCATGTAGTTAGCGTGTGGTGACTCTTACCAGGGCATCACTTGTAGTTCTTGTACAGTCATGCTAACTTGTTTGCTCGCCGCAGAGTGCACTTTTGAGTCAAGCTGCGAAAAGAAACTGTTGCCAGTTTTCACACATGCCATTGCCTTTCTCGTGTAGTTTCTTGCCCTTTGCCAATTTCATTTTCACAAGAGGTTTGCATGTGACAATACAAGGTCTTTGGAGTCAACCATCGAACTTGGTTTGCCCCTTTCTCTCATCGAGCTTTCAAAATGCTCCGCACGCAACCCGACAAGTATGATCTTGAACAGCAAGCTGAACTGGTTCCCATGCCTTAAGCCGGCAGGGCCACTAAGCGATGCGTAATGAACCTTTTGCCCACTATACTATCAAATTTGAAAGGTATGTTTAACAGTCATACAGTCCTTGGATATCATTGGCAATTACTTCTCAACCATCACCTAGTTACTTCTCAACCATCACTTAGTTACTTTTCAACCATCACTTACCAGTGAGTTTTAACCATTCTACTGCTAACCCCCGGTGCCCCAGGACAAAGTGTTTCCTTTGGCGCTTCCGGAGGAGCGAAGTTTCGCAGCGGAGGTGCAAGAAGGGGTAGAGATCACAGGTATCATTGGGTCTATGGGGTGGAATACCAACCTCGGTGTAATATCAACATACTGGGTGCACAATATAGATTAATTGTCAGTATTTTGACGCCATTCTATACCAATTGATAATTGTGAATCATTGTGAATCATTGTGAATCATTGTGAATTGCATTTTCTATATTGGGCATAAGTGCCAACAATCATGGGTATAATGAGTAGTATGAACTCATACCAATCATTCTGGCATTTAACCAGCACCAGTTGGGATATAACTTGACGATCTTGGTAGGTTGGATTACCTGCCAGGTTAGCTACCAACGTTCAAAGCCGCAATTTTCACCACCAAAAGTATGGATGGACCAACTACGACTGGTTGGTCAGTTGTAAATGGGTAAGTGCCACCATTACGAACCTACCATTCCGCATGCACATACACAGACATGTGCATATACATTTGTGTGTGCAACTGTTTGCATTCTACATATACTTGTACATACGTGTGCGTGTGTGTGTGTGTGCGAATAAATTCAACTTCAACCTTCGTACTTGTTTTCCCATACATATACCTGGAATATACCTCTACAGATACGTATACATGCTTGTTTACATTTACATATGCATATACGTACTGATATGTGTGTTTTTCTTTTACTTGCACATGTAAGATTTATACACACAGGTATACATACATGTATTTGTATCTACCCTTTTACTTTGATTGTTGCTCTTTGCTGGTACATCCCAGCCCCTTAAGCTGATTAAACTGATGTTTGATCTTGCTTTGGATCTTCCATTCGGTTTGTTTGTTGTTGGTCATTATCCCACATTATTGGCCTTTAATTAATCATTCATCAGCGGTTGATTGACCATCAACCAACCAGTGGTCGAACAGTAGCCACTCATTGCCTACTAGTGGCATTTTTTCTATTAGTCACACTTTATCGTTTGCATTACTTGATCATTGTTGAATCTATTTTTGCAGCACCAGCTGCAGGATGAGTTCGACAGCGGAAGCGAGGTGGGTTCCATAGCAGCCTCGCGATGAGGGACTCACGTCTGAGCAATAAAATGCAGTTGGATATGGTGATATCGTTGGAGAACAAGCTGATAGATCCGGGTTCGAATGATGTGGGTACTCCTCAGCCATCAAGCCACTAGCCTCGGTTTCACTTTGGGCTGGTGGGTTGCACTTGCACGGTCCAACCGTTCTGCAGTTGAAACTTGTTGTGATTCATTTAGCACCCCAAATTTGACATGCTTCAGGACCCATATCCCAAATAGTCAGTGATTGATCATGCTGGTGACATGATTGGAAAGTTGGGGCAGGTGTCGGTTTCTCCTGGCTCTCATAAGACACTAGACTGACACGAACGGACTGTCATGAAATATTATGGGTATCATTTGACAAAACGGCATCCACTTAGAAACTCAAAGCATGGCATCCCACGGCGCCTCATAAGCACTTGCGCTACGTCGCTGGAACATCACGGCGGATTTGTGCCAGGTGAATGGCCGTATTACGCTGAGATTGGACAGGAGACAGCCGCTGAGGCAGTGAAGCATTGATCAAAATTTGATTCGTGAAATGGTCAAAATTGAATTAATGAGTTGAATTAGTGAACTAATAGGTGAATTAAAAGGTGAATGGTTGGTGAACCAATGCTTTATTATGAACCAATGCTTTATTATGATCAAATGATTAAAAGTGTTGACTATGATGAATTGAATCAGAAGTTATAACCCAACTACCTTGGAAAGTTACTTGAACCCTTGACGATGAATGTCAATGTTAGCAGTTAGAACTAGTTACCCTGAATATTAAGCATATTTAGCAGCATTGATCATTAGCAACCATGAACTGACCATTATCACCCGTATGGTGAACATGCCTAATGAACATACCGTGAGAATGATGATTCATAGACTCTTTTGGTTGCACTGTCGCGCTCATCACATTGTCATCATGACAAAATAGAACAATTTTGCCACTGAGCATTGCGAACAAGATGTCCATAATCGTTGTACCATGATGCACTGGTACTCCATGTTGTACCACTACTTGCAATTGTTATCAACTATGGTTGATCGATCATCATTAGTCATCATTAACCATGATTGATCATTATCAGCCTGTATGAAGCTTGTTAGTAATGCGACTACATATCAACGTCATTGCCAAACACTACTTTGCATCCACCAAAGTATTAACCATCAGCACCCAGTACTAATCACCCCTATGTGGTCACGCTAGCATCATTGGAACTCATTAGAGACATAATGCATCATTAAGCGTCATGAAGCGTCATTGCTGATCATTAACCACTGCTGATTTCATCCTGATCAGTAGAACCAATCACAAGTCGTTGTTATTTCATTGCCTGTGCCCTCAACAACAGTCGCTATCATGATAAGGAAATTGCAAAAGCAAGCTGAAAATCTATGTCCCATTGGAAAGATATAAAGCTGTGTTTCCGAAACATTGGCTATCATTAATCGTTAAGGATCATGATTATCATTGACTCCTTAGATTATGATTATGATTGCTTGTCAGCTGATCTCCTTAGATTCTTCTGACTATGCTGAAGGATTATCCTATCAACAATGATTCACCTCATTGTCAAATGTTATGTATCAATGATTTTAAGTTGACTATTAAAACTAATGCTATTCATGATTATAGCAGAACTATCCTTACTAATATTAGTGATAGGATGATAAGTTTTCAAACGATGAACTTTGCCACGGCTTTTCCCTCCCAACATCAAGCCCCAGGAGCTCCGATGAGGCCTTGGGTCTCAACGTGGCACCCGATGAGGACGCCCCAATGGTCATCGTGCTAAGTATGAATGATAAATGGTGCTTCATAGTGCTTAATATCACACATACTGTTTGTATCACCATACTGTGAATAAAACACCATACTGATTTGTTTAATCATAACCCACAAACGCTACAGTAATGTATGTTTAATAATGGTGATGATTTGGGTTGCATGTGTGATGATTTGGGTTGAATGTGTTGAAATGGCATATCATATGATGGTCTATAAATAACTATTGTTGCTATGTTCGACATGAAACTGTGGTAGATGTTGATGATACTAGGGTAAAAGGTATTCATGATGGTTGATACTGGTTAAGAATGCTGAAAGAATGGTTTGTGACACTTAAATTTGTGATTGGGATTATCATGGTCAATGATGGTAGCGCTCTTGGTATGCGGTCCAGTCTGTAGTGACCCCGCACCTTGGCAGATCACGGCAGAAAAGTGAAAAGGGTATAACGTGGTAGGACACACCTACCGCACCGCTTTGCGGCAATGCCTAAAGCGACAGTGCCGGTCAGTCCATCCTGTTGCCAAATCAGAGACGTCACGGTCAGACTCTGGTGTGCGAAACATCGGATCCATGACCGGGATGTCAGGACGACCTGGCATGCTTCCATATTGCAGCTGGCTAAAATGCCGGAGTATGATGTTGATAGTTTCTTCTTGGCGGGGCAGCCAAGGCCGGCAGGCCAGGCCTGCCTTGCCGTGCGCAAGTCCAAGTATCCTTGTGCTCCTGCAGTGTTTGCGTCGATGGGCTGGAAGTGACTGTCCAGCCAGCCTGAAGAGCTGTGACACCGTGCGTTCGAAAGAGAAAACCTGATATGTGTATGGTATGTCAAGGTCATGAAAATGGAGTTTGCGTGGAAAAAAGGCCTCATGGGGGCCCGCCGCGTTGATGGCCAGCCCCTGCTGGCTGACCAGCTGGTAGTTCACAGCGAGTTCATACCAACTGATTCCTGGATCCAAAGCAGGGTCAGTGTCTCCCCATTGGAGCATGGTCCACCATTGATGTATACTTTGAACATGTTGTGTGCCCCACAAGCAGCTATCATAAATGTGCTGCATGTTCGCTGGCCAATGTTGATCCCACTGGCGACCTACCTCCCATGTCACCAGTGCTGTGCGCTGAGTGTCTGCTGAACGATAGCCATCAACCTGTGCCGGATGTGTTTCCTGTTGCCGTTGAGACCTAGCAAGGTGCAGATCAAAACGAAGCTGCAATTGATCGTGCATCTTCTGCTTGAAATCTTGATGTTGTTCAAGGGTGGTCTCCCGAAAGGAGACCTGAGCCGCCTGTTTGACCACGTGTCCAGCTGCACAGTCAGCCTGAGCATTACCCATGCGGTGAAAGGTGGTGAGTGGTTCTGTCTGTTCAGTCCAAGCGTGGGCTTTGACTTTCTTGAGGGCCAAGGTGCCCGTTTGAAGGGCATACCACAAAGCTTGGAGATTGTCAAAATTCGCCCACTTGTGGGCCGCTGCTATATCACAAATGTACCCCAAACGGTCGGTAGCATCGATGACATACTGGCTATCGGTGTGGACCAGGGCCCGCAATTCCAACTGGGCGATTCCTATAACGGCTTGAAGTTCTGCTCGAGCAACTGTTTGGCGCCCGACACAGGGCCCGGTTCCCACTACCAAAAAGGAATCAGGCAGCGTGTGCTTGGCCAGATGCTGCTGTGCGATGTGGCATGCCTCCTCTGGTGTACATGGAGGGTGCCAGACGGCAGCAAAACCTGCAACTCTATACCCGATATGCTGGGGATGCAAACAGCTTCCATCTGTGTAAAAGAAGTGTTGTTGATCACCTGGGAAGGTCTCGATTTGTGCCAAAACCTCCATTACGTAGGTTACATCAGGAAGCTGGGTTTCTAGCCAAAAATCGTGTTCCCAGTGGGGAGTTTTCGGAACAAAGGGCAGCAATGTATGGCACGAATCACTTTCCAACAGCCAGTCAACTATGGGTTGATGGCGGGAGCGAACATGGTTAAAATGGACACAATGGAGGAGACGGTGCTCTTCGGAATCTAATTCTCCACAAAAGGTGCAGAGGCCGTCTGAGTCAGTGAAATGGCGGGTTTGGCCTGCCATCATGTATGCTCCTGTCAGTGCATACATGGCAATCAGTTGCCTGGCAGTGGGTTGAGAGGCCAGCACCTCCCTGGTTGCATGGAGGTCGATTTCTGGGATGTGGCGCCATCCCGGTCGGTCAATCTCCGATTGGAAGATATGCTTCATCCAATACTGTGTGATGAATGCCACAATGGTTTGCCAGTCCGCCTGGAGCAGGTCAAGGGTGACGATGCTATGAGTGCGGATTTCTCCGTGGGCACTGATGTGCCAGCCTATTTTACTCAAGTTGTAGGCCAAGGCCCCAGCCGGGCCGTGAACTTTCCAATGTTGGCAGCTATGTCTACTGGCTATTCGAAAAAACTTATGTCTAACCTCCCTGGTGGAAAACCATAGGAAGTGGCGAATGCTACGAAGGCACTGCAGCAAAACGAAAAGTTCAGGATCTACTGAATATTTACTAAGCAGCATTGCTGCTAGCCAGGAATTAGCTGTTTTTCGACCTTTGATCATGGCAGCTGAGATCTTGGAGCGAAGCTGCTGGAGCCAACTGACCCCCACCACATAGCACTCAGTGCCAAACAGGGCCTTCTGCAGTGTGAAGCCCACCAGACGGGCCTTGACATCGGGGGGGGCGTGTTGTTGTCGCAGTCTCACCAATCTGGCGAGGGCTGCAGCGTGTCGCTCACGTTGGGTGTGGCGAGATTGCGCACGGTTGTAATGTAGGGTGTATCCGAGCTCACGGGCACACGAAACAAGTTTGATGTCAATGTCGGGAAAAGCTGCATGTAACTTGCGGCTCCACTGTTGTTTGGGCAGAGCCTGGGTGGACCAGGCCCATGTTTTGGCAAAATCGATCTGCAGTTGCATGGAATCAAGGAAGGCTTTGGTAGTTGAGAGGGCCTCGAGAGTGTGTTGGGGTATCAGAGTTCTCCAGGAGAGGTTATCTGCATAGGCGGTGGGGGAAATTTTCTGAAGATCCAACTGTTGGAACCAAAGAGCCGTGACTGCTAGGCAAACTACAATGCTAAAAGGGTCGCCCTCAGGTGAACCTGTGGTTGTGTGCCCACCCGGGTAGTAACTCTGCTGGACCTGCCAATATCGCGTTGTGTTCATAATAGTATCAAACCAGGCATCACAAAGCCAGGCAGGCAAGCCCAACAACCGAAGACACCAGTAGCATTCATGTCTGGGAAATGCATTGAAACATTTTACTATATCCAGGGTGATGCCCATCCATTGCGGCGCACGCTCGGATTGAAGGCTAAGTTCATATTCATGTTGAAGCCCAATGAGTGCCTGCTGAAGCGATCTACCGGGTAGGAATCCGATTATGCCCTTGGGCAATCGGGAAGTAAGCTGAGCGATGATTTGTCTCGTGAGGTGCTTACTCCATACCCGGTATATCAAATGCATCAAGGTGATTGGGCGAGTATGCTGGGGAGCTGTGGCATCATGCCGCTTGGAGATTGGCAGTGTGAGCAAAATCATGTCATCTGCTTGCCAGGGTGTATGGCTAAGGGCAACAAAGATATCTGAGAGGGCTCGGATGCAGGCGAAGGGCAAATGTTTAAGCTCATCTGCAAACCATCCATCCACTCCTCTTGCGGTGGCGCTTCGAGTGGATTTGATGGCCTGTTGCAATGCTGTGACATCATCGAAGGTTACTTGAACTGGGATGGGATCTTGGGTATGCATGGTGGCCATGGCAACTGGCAGGTGTGTTTTGTCGGCAAAGGGGTCACGTTGCCAAAAGCTATTCCAATATTCTGTGAGGCGCTCTGCTACATCTACGGGGTCTTGGCTCTGCGTAGTGATGGTGAGTGTTCCCGTGGGAGGGAGTGGTTTATCTGCATCTAGTAGCATTAAGGTGGCATGCGGTGGTTGGACGTCAATGATTAACACATCAAGTGATGAACATTGCACCTTAGTGTTTTCGGGTAGGGTGGCCTCATTGGGCAGTTGCACTGTGGCCAGTCCATGACCCTGATGCAGAACTGTGAACTGCACCTGCCGTGTGATATCTACCATCTCAAGGTTGGGAAAACCGGGTCCCTTGATCTTCTTCTGGATCTGTTTCAGATTGCCTGTGGTGAAGTCGATCTTTTTGTTCAATGTGGAAAGATCTCGGCGCAGCTTTTGTTCTGCTGCCCCAGCACTATCACAATGATGTCTGACAAGATCAATCACCAGCTGAAGGTAGTCTGCATCTGGGCCGGAATGGGGGAACTCCCCTAATTCCGGTTGGCGCTGGCACCACAGGGGAAACGTGGGAGGGAACCCCGCTGCGTTGGTGATGGCCTGCCATTCCTGTGTCATCTGTGCGCACTGACGGTTGGTCCATGAGACGTACTGAATCTTCTTGAACAAGTGCTGGTAGCTCTGCAACCGGCGGAGCTGTCGGACCTGTTGGCGATATCGAAAGCTGGCTGTCTCAAGTGGTGGGTTATACTGGCCTTGACAGGCTTGCTTCATTGCCGGAACAATGGGACGTTTTTGAAGTCTGCGTGGCAACGAACGTCCCAGGCATCGTTTGGGAAGTTTTGCTTGAGGAAATTTCTCAGGGTCTTTCTGATGTTGTTGCTTGATGGTGGCCTGAATGGCTTTCTCACACGAAACGGACCATGACCGCAATGCTTGTGTGATATCTTCTGCCGGTGGGTTATGAGCCCAGCACGTCTGGAATTGTTGTTCCAGAAGGTTGTCATCAGGCGCAAATGGTAACCACGATTGGGGCAGGGTCCAACGTTGCACAAAGGGTCCTGATCCCGGAAGTTGGAAATTCAGTGTGATGGGTTTGTGATCATGAAACACCGTACCTGTCACAATATTAACACTATCGAGAAAAGGCAGCAAGTGTCGATGCACGAGGGCTTGATCAGGTCTAGTGCTCTCTCTACATGTGGGTGGCAGATGTTGGCCATGTCGTTGGAAATACCATGTTCCAATCTCAGTGTAACCCCCTTCCAAGAATGCAGAGCTAACCGGCATGTCCCGAAATGGGACGTTCCAGTCGCCACAAATGATGGTGGGAAGATTGACCTCGGCTGCAATGCACGCTGCATGGGCTAGAAGTGCATTTGTCTGCTCAACGGCATAGTTGTAAGATGATGGATATCCATAGATGGTGATGATTAAAAGATGCCAACGTCCTGATTGCACGATTGCAGAAGTGATGCGGGTAGGTTCCACATTGCCCTTAGTCGTTGTTCTGGGGGTTCTGATGGGAATCACAGAATGGATGGAGGTGCCGCTCGCTTGGCCCCGTTTAGCGGCTTCTGTCTGGTGGGCATGCCCATGTGCGTCCACCGGAGGGCTCCATATGGTCTTGTAACCATGTTCCCAAAACTGTGGTCCAACAACAGTCTGTGTGTACCTCGTGGCACTGGTCTCACTGCAGGCATAAACATGGCATCCCAAGTCCAAGATATCCTCATGCTTGTTCAGAATAGCAGTGGGGTTGATTAAGGCAAGTTTTAGATCATGTGATGGCTCGGGGCCCGGGTTGGTGGCCTCTCCTAAACGAATGCCGGCATAGATGGTGGAGGGTCTCCACTCAACTGTCGAAAATGCGCACTGTGGCAAGTTGCCTCGGGGAGGCAGATTCAAAGCTGGCTGCAATATGTCGTGGAAATGAACATGACTACGATGCAAAGATGTCACATCATTGACAAAAACTGTACAAGGGAATGCTAAATTGGCAGAAGGCCTCCATGACCCAAAAACCGCTAATTTAGAGGGTGTCCCAAAATGAGGGTTTTGGAGCCCCAAGAAGGCAAAAATGGGACACCCTGTCAAAAGGGTGGTTTCAAGGATCACGATAGCTTTTGCGAATCTAACACATGGGAAATAAATGGCAAGCTCCAATGTGAATGATATCATGTCTTCCCGAAGGCCGCATGGGAAGGATGTATGACGAGAAAAGGTGGATGGCACAAATGAGGTGGTGAATGATGTCTGAAGGGAGGCTACCTGCGTATCTTCAAGGAAAGTTGAGTGGCAAACGTGGGAAATGTTCATGTTGCACTCGGGGACATGTCTACCACATCGAAAGCTGTCAAGATGGCATAAAGTGGCATCAAAAAAATTTCCTCCCGTGAAATCAGTGCCCCATTGTCCTGATTGCCAAGGATTAAAGTGCGAGGTCAAAACACATGCGTCTGTTATCAATCGGTGTGAAAAAAGAAATGGTAGCCACAAAGTGGTAACGAGGACGCTCCAATGAACAGAGGTGACAAATAGGATGCACAAGTAACATTCCCGAAAGCCGCATGGGAATGTGTTGGTGACAATCAACCCCTGATGGTGGGTACACTGTTCAAAAGCAATTGGCGAAGGAAGGCTGAACTGCTGAAATGTGAAATGGCTCAAGGAATGCATGATGAGTGATGTGACAATCCAAAAAGGTGGCAAAACAATGCAAACGGCAGCTGGGATGCTGATGGAACGGTGCTGCCAATTATGGTTCACACTGGGGATGTCATCCAAGGTCCTCATCGGACTCAGATGCTGAAGTCCGACCTCGTTTTTCGTTTCGTAGCAAAAGCTGCTTGATCTCAGCCATTGAAGTGGCCAATCGATTGTCTTGGGTTTGCAACGCCTGGTGCAAAGTTGTCTCAAAATCCGTGCGCATCGATTGAAATGCCTGGGCTGTCTGGACGGCGTTCTGTTGCACTGTCTGCTCAATGGTGAGAATCTTGGCCTGTGTTTCTTTGGCATTTTGCTGCACTGAGTCCTGAAAGGACTTGAGGTTCTGCTCCAACGCATCCAATCGTTGATCATGATGGTCAAAGCGTTGAGTGCTGGGCCCTGCTGCATTGGATCCTTGTGGCTTGGCCCACGGGTCCATGTAGGGGTCTCCCTGACGAAAAGCATTGGTTGTCGATGACTGGGTTGCAACTGGTGCTCCAGTATGTCCCCGGGGTCCAGCAATGAGACCAGTGGTGTGATCACGTCCTCGGCTCTGAATTTCCTTGACAAGTAGCGGCTGTGTATTGAATGTGATGATGCCCTGAGGGGGGTCATGGTCAGATGCAATGATCCATGCTTTGGCTCCAACTGGTTTAACCGGCTGGGCCTGCCAGGGAAGTTGGTCAAGCCAATCTTGCAAAAGGGCAAGGTCCATGCCCCAGGGGAATGGTTGAACCTTCCAACGTCGGGTGGCTTGATTCAATCTCGGCATAGGTACATCCGGTTTGAGCAATTTCCAACATGCCTCATAGTTGCTGGCTTCAACCCGGACCCCCGTCATCCGATTGCCCCTTATGAATCCTGCCATTCCCGGGAGAGTGGCAGTTCGGGCTTCCAATGTGCTTTTGGCAGCATCAACCCAGATGGGTCTCCAAAAGGAGCTTGGCCTTCCATCAGCAGTTTTTGGTGTGACAAAGATGGCATTGTAGCCACTCCTGCGAAGAAGCTGTTTGAGGTCCTGAATGCGAATTTCTGTGTGATATTGGATGCTGGTTGCATCAGCTGGTGAACATGGTTTGTTACCATTGCGGTACGCTCGGCCAAAAGGATTCTGAATAGCTTTGTCGAGGTTGTCTTGTGCCAAGATTTTCTTACTGAACTTGACTGGGGCTTCACAGCAGGCTTTCCAATCAGTGGGGGTGAAATCACTCTGCCACATGGTGATGGAACAGACCTGGGTATCTCGTAACTCCAGTTTGCAAGAGTCTGCAGTGCCCAAAGTGCGGATCTCTTTCTCTCCGAGCTGGACAAGGTATCCCCCAAGCAGGACTTGGTGTCCCGTGCTGTTGTAAGCTGGTGCAATGATCTTGGTGGATCGTGGATGCTTGACAAATGTTTCAGACTCTCCCACTACAAAAATGGCAACTTCATCTGGACTCAACGTAGTGGCATGGCTCCACTGATCAGCTTGGGTTGGAGTCATCAGCGTGACCCCCGGCTTGTGTGGTGAAAAAGAATGATGGACCGGTGACGCACTGTCATCTGAAAGCAAGAAATACCCTTGTTGCAGCTGGTAGGCACTTGGATCAATTTTCTGATTGTCCTTAGTGGCTCGTGTCATGGATTGATGCGCTAGCTTGGCGGCTGGGGACGGCTTTGTTCTTGGCAATTTGATATCGCAAGATTGGCACATGCTATGAAACTGGTCTTCGATTTCCACAGCTGGTCGTCGCTGGTGAAAGAGGTCCTGCAATTGCGGATGCCCAAAATGTTTGATCAATGTCTGTACTGCCAAAGGTACCTGATCCAACGGCACTTGATGTGAAAGGAGCATGGTGGCACAACTGGATCGGATGCTTTGGTCCATTTCCCTCTTGTTGCCTTCTGCTGGACCTCCTCCATGCAACTTGTAAACAAAATGAACAGCAATCTCCGGTGTTTCTTGGTAATTCTTGCGGGGTAGGTCGTGCAAATGCAAGAGGTGGCTGATGAGTTTCCCGGTAGAAATCATCCTCATGTATTCCCTCTGTCCTGGATAGTGCAATTGGAAAGCATGTTCTGCTATGGCATAGACCTGCCCAAAGGGCAAATCATCATATGCAGGGATGGTCAAGATGTTGCGTGTGCCAAACTTGAAGCGAAGGAATGCAGTGGGCGAATTGCTACGGAAGATTTGCATGGCTGTTTGAAAGATTCTGGTACAAACCAATGTGCGAAAGATGCTCACTGGGGTGGCAAAACGACCTGACATGGTGGCAAAACGAAGTTGGCATCGCTGTGGTGAAAGTGCATCGAAGAAAATGGCTCGACCATGTTGTTTCTGCCAATGTGGACTCAAGGCAACCCGCCACAAGGCTGCAACGGATGCGAGATGGTCCGTTGAACCAGAAAATTCCACAATCAGTGTGGAGGATTCCTGCCATGACATGACATGGACACTTCGCATGGCTGGCTGCAAATGTTCAATTTCAACAATGTGTTCAAGTGGTGTGTTGCAATGCATTCTGGTGCCCTGTGTGAATTTCTCCCGTGCATGAAGGGGTCCGAATGCATCTTCCTCAAATACCGCAAGTTCAGGATGCTGTTTCAAAACATCAGGCCACTTTGCATTCTGGTCAATTGGGTAGAAGTATGTGGTATCATCGAAGTCTGCAATCACAGGGACCACCGTGGTGAAAACACTGGGCAAGATGATGCAGTGGGAAATGTCACTGAGCACCATGGTCGTGGTATGTACCTTGTCATGCATGAAAATGGTGTCACTGACCTGGCCAATCTCGTTGACCGCTCCTGTTGCTGGGGCAAGTTCATGATCCCAAAGCGTCAGCAAAGTGCCCCATTCCGTGCTTCGGTGAACATGAATCGTCTCAGAATGGTTCGGTGTCTGCACATGTACAATGACAAAATGGTTGGGATCTGGTTGCATCATTCCTTCAATGGACTGGTCATCCTGAGTGTCCTCCTGTGACATGTTGTCATCCTCATCTTGATGCGTCGTCGGTTCAAGTTGGGTTGGGAAATAGTGACTGGCCTGGGGAGGGCAGCAAAGTGCTGACTGTGCCTGGCTGAGCTCGACCTGCGCGTGTGTGAAGGGCAATGTACCAGGAATGCACATGGTTGGATCACTGTCGAAAGTTGCCCACAAACATTTCCCTTTGGTGGGATGGAAAAAGGAATCTTCAGGAATTGAGGGGTTGTAGTCATCATGCCAGTGAAATGCCGCCATCAACAGTTGGAAAGCTGTGTGCTTGGCTTCGCATTCATCTGCGCCTCCAACATAAATGGCCAAGTTGTCAACTACGATGTGTGCATCGGATGCTCGAAATCGAATGCTTTCCAACTCTTGGATGATGTGGTGAATGGATGGGTGAGGATGATCAGGCAGGTGCAAGCGGTACATGTTGGCAAGAGCGAGGACTGCATGGTGCGGAACAATGCAATTGCCTAGATGTTGATAAATGGCTTTCAATGGGAAAGGCATGGCAATGGTGTGTGGCAAACAGTGCATGAATGCTTCCTCTGTAGGTTTTATCCATCGAATTGTGCCACGTTCTTGAATGGCATGGCCAAGCAAACCTCGTTGTTGCAGAAGTGGTTCAGGGAGCTCATGTTGCTGAGTATACATGGAAAGGAATGTTGGCAACTTCTGTGTAGGATTCACGAGTCGATAGCTTCGTGGATTGGATCTCTCCTGCGGCGTGGTTCCTGATGGCATGAGTGCTGGATCCATGTACATGCTCCAGATTTCATCAGGGATCTTCAAATGGTTCAGCAACTGACGTGGTGTTGGAACAAGCACATCCCAATTCATTGCCGTTGAATGATTGCAATTGGTCCAGGATTCCCATTGGCCCACAGCCGGTACATCTTCATATCTTTGTAGCACGGCAATCCATCTGGTGCGTTTGGCTGGTAACCGGTCACTTGCATTGACCTGTTCTGTGAAAACAATGCGAAATCCAGCATGATGGATAAGCATTTTGACAATCGGGAAGTGCGGATGTTTCAAGATACCAATCACATTTTCAAGGAGTAGGAACCGTGGTCGGGTTACCCTGGCAATCATCAGACCTTGGACAAAGGTACATCCGTTTTCATCGTTCAACCCTTTCTGCCAACTGACTGAACTCCAACTCTTGCATGGGAAGGATCCTGTGTTAGTATCCGGATGCATCAATGCTACAGCCTGCAACCATGACACGTCTTCCAATGCGGCACAAATGGTGATGTCCTCTGTGCATTTGTGCATGTCATGTGGGATCCCCTTCTGGCAGAGGATGGTGGCGTGTGTGATGGCGTGCATGACACATGCGTGCATGTTGTTGTCCACATTGATCTGCTGAGTATGCTGATACCCTTGGGTATGGAGGAAGGCCTGTCCCGATGACCAGCCCCCAAAACCCCCGCAGCACATGTTCAATTGTACAGGTATGTCTGTGATACCACATGTCCAAGGAATCAAAACGGACTCGGTGGTGAATCTCAAATGGATGCGTGAGGCAGCAAATTCTCCTTGAGGTGGCATCCTTGAAACTTGCAAAATCAAGGTACGTTCCTGTTTCATCAAAAAATCGTCATATTCAGGTCCCAAAGGGTTCGTGAAACGTACATGTCGTTCAGTGAAGCACTCATCCTTCAGTGGTGCACCAAAATTGGCCATGTTTGGCAACTTCGACTGCAAAATCTGGGCTGTGAATTGTCCATGATGTCGTGTGATAGGTCCAAGCAACAGATTG
The DNA here is from genome assembly GCA_009767595.1 of Symbiodinium kawagutii. NCBI lineage: Eukaryota > Dinophyceae > Suessiales > Symbiodiniaceae > Symbiodinium > Symbiodinium kawagutii. The sequence goes on along the minus strand of VSDK01007396.1, from coordinate 229,520 downwards.
CAATGCTCCTGGGCAAAGATATCTGCACCTGTGTGAATGTCATACTTGCTCAGAATTTTGCTGACCTGGGGATCCAGTGATGTCAAGGGCGACATGGCTGTAGCACAGCTCGGTTCGCGCTCCCAACCCCCAGGTTCGGCGCGTGAAGCCTGAGCCCAGAACCTATGGTCAATGATGGTTAGACAAGAATGATTAACGGTGGCCAATGAATGATTTAATGATGGCTGATAATGTTTGATGGTGGTCATTTTGCATGATGCCTAAAAGAAGTATTGAAATTGGTGAACCAATTCAACACCCCTGAATAACTTGAGTGTATCCACTGGCATGGGATGACCCAAAGCGTCCCAAGATATGTTCATTTTGAATAGGGAAACCGTCAAGTTAAGAATTGTCTATGATGATTAGGAATGATTACATGCGACTGCAAATTATGCTGGCAATGATATTGTGGATGGCCTGTTCTTCGTGTGGCCTGTTCTTCGTGCGTTATAGTGTTTCTAGTGGTTCGTGTTGAATACTGTCAGCGATGGTTCATGACGGGTCACCAAAGGTGATCAATCGTCAACAATGACCCCGGCTAGTAACGAACCATACTGATTGCTTGAGAGGCTGAAATTGCATGGGTTGTAACCTCTGATGTCTTCTAGTGGTCGTCTACAATCGCCTTCACCAACCAACCAGCCATCGATGATTGTTGGTTTTACACAATATCCGTATTCCTGTTTGCTGCTACTGGTACTATCCCCGCTGTTCTTGGTGATTGTATGTTACTAACACAATTCACTGAGTCGAAAGAAATTATTCAGGCTGGTGATCATCCATTCAGATTGCAACTTAAAGAGACCACTTCTGAGTTGCCGATCCCCAGGACCAAAAGGCCTTGGAGATTCTGGATGTGTTTGACGGTCTTGTCAAGGACACCTTGGCAGCACCCCCGCAGATGGGGACCCTACATGGACACTGAAGTGGTGAACGTATCCAAAGAAACAAGGCTCCGAACAAGAAGACCTACTGTACATGAATCTATGCAGATCTTAAGCTTCCCACCATACCATCACCTCCCAATGCTCGTGTTTTTGTTGGGGAAGATGTTCGATCAATGCATGTCACGGCGTGGTGTTTGGCCGAGCTAAGCCAGACAACTTGTTCGGACCGCAGGAGTGGTGCCAAAAGAAGCCCACTCGCCATGTGTACAAAGGAGACAGGCCGGGCTGCAGATGCGCCAAAGATCTCATCAGTGATGGGATAAACAACCATCAGCAAGAGAATCTAAACAAATTCGCAGATCGGATCGCATGAACGAATCAACCATTTGCTAAATCAGGGACAAGCATTTGGCGGGATGTTTTCTTGAACAAATTGATGGAATCAACTGATGCTTCTTGGAATTTCATTTGCCTCGTCCTTAAGGCATCAACGCTCAACTTGCTGGTCTCACAGATGGATTCAGGGATACGACCAGCAAAAGAGTGAGTTTTTCTCCACAAGATGAGAAGTAACAAGTAAGTCGATGATCGATCATGAGTGTCTGAAGGTCAACTCCCTATGATCACCGTCATTGACGTATCATCGGCCTATGATCTTTTTCTTGTCACAAGCAGCTGATGATTACGCGCTGCATCGCTTCGGCCAGGATCGTCGCAGTGAATCAGATGCAAGGAAGCAGCAGGACGGTGCAGTGCTGCAGCCGTGAAGTGGGATCCCATCAGGTGCTGGTGGTCCTTGCAGCGAGGAGAGTTTTCTATGCAGATCAACATCATTGGATGTAAAGAATTGATGTTTTTGAGTCTTAGAAATGAGGAAATGATGTGGGTAGGCTGTCCCAGTACCCAAGGTGCATCGGTATGTGAAAGCAACCCTTGCTGCGTTGTTTCAGGTCCGGCATGTCCTGCCATGAACGGGTAATGACGATGAATGGTCAGAACCTGTAAGACTTTTGAGGGGCACAAATCAGTGATCTCCAGAAGTTGTTAATACTTTGGGAAGTCCAAGGTTGCGGCTCAGCTCAGTGTCTCCAGGAAGTTGGTTGAGATGTTGCGACAGTGGGACGTCTCAATGTGAGCTGCCAGGGCTGTTGATCCCAGTGATGGCACATGGTAGGCCAGCTCAGGGTCGGCCAAGTAGGAAGCGCTTTTTTGTGCCGTTCCTAAACTGATGGTGGTTGCATGGTAGCCTGAGATCCACATAGGAAACAGACCTGTGGAGATCATTTTAGATGAAACTTATTAATCCAATCCTCAAACATTTTCCTGGTGACACAACAGTGACATGAACTACAATCACGAGCTTGTGGCGAGCAGGTTACAGTAAACTTGTTAGCTATCTAGTAGGGATTTGTTAATGGGTGCTGATGGGTAAGAATGATGTGAGCTGCATCAACCAGTTGGATTTGCCCCGGAACATGGAACTCCATTGCAGCTGGCTGTGGAAGCAAGTACCACTATGGCATATGGCCATGTTTTACCTGTTTGGTTTGATTGTAAACTTCAACAAAGTAACCAAAGTAACCCCCAAAAAAAGCTGTATGACAAGCACCATTCCCATCCCCAAGGCAGGGACCTTTGGTGCTCTCGCTGGTGAGGGGTCCAAGTGGTGCCATCCTCAGAAGCACCCGGGACTTTTCAGAGATGGGAAGAATTGCCAGGGTGTCCAACAGAGATCCTATTAGCATCCAAGAATTGAGTGGAACAATGATCAACCAGTGATTGCCATGCTTTTGTGCTGTGTTTGACTCGATTGCGACCATTTTTAGAACCCTCAAATAACTGATGTTTGCTTCGCCTTTCACACAATGCTAAGGGTGGAGGCTTGGGGTACCACCAATGAAGGCTCAGGCGTTCACTCCACCAAGAGTTATTCACGGTGTCAAAACGGCACCGTACAATGTGATACTTCCTCAACAGCCTCAGGATTTCCAGATGAAAATCAAGCTTCGGTGCCTTTAAGATCAAACTGAGTCATTGGGAGGCTTCCCAACATCTTATCAAGTTATTCACCAAGTTTAAGATCAAGTTTCCAAAAATCCTGGATGTTAGAACCTGGTGAATAACTTGGGAGGCAACCCAAAGGAGCCCACCGTTTGAGGCAACTCAGCTCCAAGGCCAAGAGGTCAGCGCTTTGGGACTGGTTAGCTGCTGGTTGGTTGGTTGTGGTTGGTTGCTGACCAGCAGTTTTTTGGACACGAAGTTTGGGTCTTGACAGTGATTAATCGATGTTGATAGTCACTTTATCTCATTTGGACTTATTGGTTGGCTGCTTGGTTCACCAAGGATACCAGTGGGGTATAACTTGTAGTAACTCTGCCAATAGCAATGAGCAACTAAAGCTGGTTGGTTCGTTGGCTCAGTGGTGGTTACCGGGTGATTTGTTGACACGTCGTGCGACGCACATGAAGATTGTGTTGACATCAAGACATGGACCGTCAAATGCTCGACCTGCAGTGACATGTTGCTATTTTCTATAGATGTGTTTAATGAAGTACTACATGTCGTTCTTTTTCCAAATTTCCAGGGACCCTTTGTTCAAAATACCTACTGTTGACGTTAGAGTACAGGCTCTAGCAGTGCTTCCAAGATTTTCAGCAGCAAATGCATTTTGACAAAAGGGCAAAGTACATTGCCATGTGCGATAGCATGTAGCGAAGATTTAATGCACGGGCGCCTGCCATGCTTGCGAATTTCACTTTGTATGGCGGAGGGTCAAGGCTGGTCGCAGACTCAAGATCTCTGCTGCTTGGTTGACTCGCTCCTTCAGCTCCATGGTTGGTTGTTTGTTCAAAGCAGTTTTCTTGTTTTACAATTGTTGGTTTTTCAACTTCAGCATTGGAGTTCTGGTTTCGATCCACAAGCTCGGATAGGTTGGATTGCTTTACCACTGTAAGCCATCATCATTCTCAGTCAACCATCATTGCTAACCACTTATCATCCACGAAGCGTTGTAAACCACTCATCAAGCATAAATGAACCCTGAACAACTCTTAGCCACCAACCATGAATTCATTCGGATTGCAGGGTGAGGTTCATAGATTTGGAGGTCCATCATGGTTCATCAAAGCATCGACTTCCATCCTCACCCTGCCCCCAAGCGTCGTCGCCAGGCTCTCGGTCTTCGAAACTCCCCGGTCACCTCACGGGGCACCTGGCTGCGGCCGCACGCGCTGCCCGTGGAGGCGCAGTGTGGTGGGGAAGATGAGGACGAAAATGGTGAAATGTGGCCCATGTGATGCCCACGTTGGGTGTGATTTGGACTCAATGGTTAATATCTACCATGTGATGAGGTTTAATTGTCAAATGTGATGGTTGATGAATGGTTGTTTGTTGGTTTAATGATTTTCTTTAATCATGGTAGATGGTTGATGATGGTTGGTTAACGATTGCGAGTCAACGATGGTTAGTGAATAGTGGGTCAATGATAATTGATGTTTTGGTGATGGTGTATAGCCAACAATTTGGGGGAATATGACGCTTAGTTGACCGCCAAGAGTCATAGTCATAAAAAAGCCAATTGATAATCATGGTGAGTGACAGTCAACAATGGTTACCAATGCTGAATGATTAGTGATGATCCATGTTTGTGGTGTTTGGTTCTTGTCGTGAATGATCAGAATGTTCGTTGAAGCTTGTTGATGGTTCATGGTTAAAGTTGATGAGGGAGCCCATGACTAATAGCTATTAGTGCTGATTTTGGCAACAACGAGTAAATTTGATTGCTGGTGCCGGTTGACAATGGAGGCTATGACTATGATGATGATGATGATGATGATGATGATGATGGCTAGTTCAAAATGGTTCGTTCAGGATATGTAAGATCGATTGGTTGAAAATTGTGAGTGATGATGCATGAACACTTAATGATTGGTAGTTTTGGTTGACTGTTAATGCTGGTAAATGGCAAGGAACCCTGCCCGCCGAATCTTGAGTGGAAGCATCCCCCAACTTAGATGGGGGGATGCTAATCCAAGAAAAGGAGCCTGTGCCAGCGGCACTCCTGGTGGATCAATTTGTTGATTTCATGTGGGCAACATGTCGTATAAGGGTACGTGGCAATTTACACCACGCCAATTGATTTCTCCAAATATTTCGGTTATCAGCTCATCATGCGGTAGATCATTCAATAGCCAGCCCAGGTGCAATTTATGCTTACAATGGCTGCCTGACTGCCTGACCAAAGGAAGGATTCAATTTCTTGAAACCAAATGATACGAGAGGTGTAGATATGCAGGGTAGATCCACGTAGAGGTATCTTTCATGGCTCATGCGACCAGCATGGCTGGCACAGTTAGAATCATGGGCACATGTCCCGTTATGCCCATCTCCACATCAGGCACCACCAGATTCAATCAATGATTGTTTATGTTTGACAACTGGCTGATGATGATTCATGACGGCAGATGATTTATCGTGATCAACCAAATTACTGCTTGATTATGATATATTACTGGTATGATTAAGAATATCATTATGATTAAGAATATCAGTACTAATGTTGCTGATTTGCGGTTGATAGTAGGTGGTATAGCAGGTGGTTAGGTGGTCATGCCTTCACCGCATTCCAACGCTTCACCTTCGATGCTCCAGGCTTCAAGGGGAAAGGTCGAGGTCGTGAGGCTGAGCCAGACCTTGCAATGGTTGGGAATGGTTTGCAATGCTGGTTGTGGTTGGTTGTTGTTGGTGGTGGTGGTTGGTGGTTGGTTGTTGTTGTTGATGGTTGCTGTTGCTGGTTGTGGTTGGTGGTTGCTGGTTGTTGTGGATGGTTGGTAGTTGGCTATTGATCAAAAGTGCTGGTTGGTGATGGTTGGTGATTTCCACTGATGGTTGTTGATGGTTGTTGATGATGGTTGGTTTGTTAACGGCTTCGAAATTGGTGGATGTTGATGGCTATTGATGGCTGAGCATTAATTGCTTGATGGCTAAGCGTACCATTATTGACGAGTAAATAAGCATGTGTCAATCTGTTGGGGTTCTTCAGCCAGCTATTTGTAAAGTATGATTGGTCATTTCTGGTTAACTGCTGCTTGACAACGGCGGGTAATACTTGATCATGTGTGTTATCCCATGTTATCCACATAGTAACTGGTTGATAGAATGGTTGATGAATGGTTGGTTACACTATAGAGGATCATGGTAGATCGGACCTTAACGGTTCATAATGGCTTGCAATAGGGGATCAGAAGGAACAATAACTCATTCTGTCAGAGTCGTAGAGTTGTCATCCACCATGTTGTCATCAGGGATTACAACTTTGAACCGTTATCAACCGCCAATGTGTAATGACCAAAAGGCGACGTTCAATGCTTCACTGCTTCAGATAGCCTTCAATGTTTGGTTCCCTTCCTTTTCGATGCTTCTCCCTGGATCTACCAGCTGGGTCCCTGTTGGATTCGCCGGGCAGAACTCGCAGTTTTGATTTTGTTGCTTTCAATCAGCCAACCAACACACGAATGTTGTCAGTTGAGTGGCTGTGAAATCAAATTGGACAGCCCAATTCTGGTCAAGTGTGTTGGTTTGTCAGCTCTGCACCGGTTTATTGCTGGGCTCGTGAAGTCACCACTGGATGATGGGTGGATCAAACCGATGACAATATCTCATTTGGCATAGTGGTTCAGTTCATCTAAAGCTGATTGCAACAGGTTTTAGTAAAAACTATAACAGATAAAATGGACATTAAGCTGATTATGGTTGATATCAGCCTTTCAACAGGATTTCTTTTTGAAGCTGGTCAGCTGCTTCGCTGGTTATAGCTACATAGTTATTGCTGGTTATAGCTGGTTATAGTTCAGAACACATTCTGAGTTTGCCTGGGCCTAACCAGTAGAAGCAATTCTATCGAGCCGTGGACACAGTGATCAGTTGGGCAAACCGAATGGTGGTGCTCAATCATCGCCATGACCGTTCATGAGCTGGTTGTGGGGGATGAGAACCAGCGATAGTACGGAAGAGAGTGGTCAATGGCTGGTTGGTGGTTGTTTGAATATCATTCCGTAGGATTTGGGACAGTGGATTAACGAATATTTTTCAGAGGGGTTGGAACCACCGACTGGATGATGGTAATTTGTGCCACAATAGCGGGGTCATGTTGGTGTAGAATGGCAAAGGGATCCCAATAGTGAATGAGCATCCAGGGAACTGATCAACAATCGCAGCGCCGTGGCGCTTGGAAATTACGAAGAAGAAGCATCCATAGGTCTATAATGGTGGTTGGCAACCAAGACTTAATAGGTAATTATACAATAGTGGTTGGAACTATATAATAAAAACTCTGCACCCACATTGTAGATCCATATTTGCGAAAGTTTTGCATTGTTTCTGCCAATGCTGCTGAATGATACTCCAGAACCAGAAGTGGATAGTTGGCAATCAAATAAAATGCCATAATTGAGCACACATAAAAGGATACAAATGAGTTCATAGAGGTACGGACGTAGATACAATGCAAATTCATGTGTGCACATTCAGTAAACATATCCACATATAGTAACACCCTCAATTCTTGGCTGTCTAAAAACAGAACCATAGGCTCGATAGATTCCACAGATTCCACAGATTCATTCAATTCATTGTTTGGCTGGCGCAGCGCAGATACCGCACATTCCGGGCGCAGCGGTGCGATCCCCAATGTCGAGACACGGAAGATGTTGGCTCCACTAATTGTGGATACTGGACGTCATGGTCCTGGTTATTGTTGATGGTTTGGACCAACGTGATCAACCTTGGTTACGATTGATTATGATAGTTTATTGTTTGTTGATGCTATCCATGAACGGTTGTTTGTTGATGGTACTTGAGAATGGTTAATGATGTGGAAGTAATGGTGAACAACGATCAACAAATGGTTAGGATTGAGATGGATCAAATGAAACAGATTCTCAAAGAATGAGTGGGTGAACATTCCAATGAAGACTATTCTTCATACGTTGACCGCATTTACAGGGTTTTGACCCTGAGGCATCTTGCTATCGGACAAGCCAGGGAGAAGTTATGATACTTCAGTGGTGACCGAGCATTGATGATGATCATTGGTAATGATTGTTGTTCACCCGCCATTGATTGCTACAGTTTTAAGCACCATCCATTTCACTGGACCAATCATTATTAGCGAATGTGTACATTGACCATCACTACTGACTATTATCCGTCATGAGCCCAGGTCCACCGCTTCCATCAACCATTTTTGACATTGTTTGACCATTCTTAAGCAGTCAGTAGCTATCAACGAACGCTAGGTGGGACCCGTAGACCTTTCGGTTGACCCATCCCGAGGCAAAAAGTTCCTGTCGGCGCAGGCACGGGGCCACTTAAGCGGGTGCAACTTCGCAAACATGGTCGGTGGTGGGTGGCCATGGTCAGTCATGGTTCCCAAACGTTGACAAATACCAGGACATGATGATGTCGATATCATCAGTTGAGGGTCAGGGTGATTAATTAGGCAAAAAAGTAGTAATGAGAGAAAGCATGAGTTATCATTCTCTGTGATAACTTTGAGAATTTGCAATTGTTGATCATTGCATCAATAACAATGATGATAGTTTTTGTTTGTAGAACAAATAATGAAAACTGTTCTGGATAAGAAGGATTGATAATAATCAGGAATAGTAAGAACCATTTCGTTAATTACAATTAATGATTGATTATTATAAGAAATTGATTCCTTTGCTCATCATAATTTTCATGTCGTAAGGAATCTCTCGAGCAATCACAGCGATTCTCCAGGTTCAACGGCAGCGTGGAAATCTGTTGCCTTCCCAACAGGTTCAATGGAGACAACACAGTGGTTCCATGTGCTTCTATGGTTGTTACATCTTGTTACACTTTTAGTAAACTTAAAAAAAAGCAGCTGAAGTAAAAGTGCTTTTTACCAGTGCGGACACGTTCGGGACGATGATTATTCATGTTTGGGAAATGGAAAGGTCTATACTCCGTTGTATGTCGTTTGGATTTTAGCAAACGGGAATGCTCCCAGCCTAGTAACCAGATCAGTATCAGGTGACCGTTGTCGTGATATCCTCTAGCTAATGCGGGTTGCGGGCGCACGTTTAATTAACGCTTAGTTGACCTGGGCATAAAGTGCCACACCGGCGGACCATGGGGCCGTCACAGAGTGTGCCACTGAAACATAGCCAAACTCATCATCTTGAAGAGGTAGACAGATCATACTTAGACTTAGACCGAAATCATGTTTGCAACATGACAGGGGGGGTATGCAGCAGATAGGGAGATGGTTATTCAGCGCGCTGGTATATGATTGCCCTCCGCAATGCCATGATTGCTGAGATTTGACCCAGTCTGAGGTCTTGAGCCTCTCTAGCTTTGATTCTTGAGCCCAACTATGGTCGCTCAAGTGGTATAATCAACCACCAAGAAAAACCAAAAAGAGTTGAAAGGAAACCCATGAGTTTATCAACCATGGTACTTTTATCAAACCGACCCTGTCAACCATAGCGTACAATAGTCCCATATATAGTTCCCAACGGATCCCAATAGTGGACAAGATGTTCTTGAACAATTCGCAACCAATCCGAACGGACCAAAGATAACACGCTCAACAATCATCAACCATTAATCATCAAGCATAAATCAACCAGTGAAAAATCATCAACCAATCATCAACCCATCATCAACCATCAAGCTCAGACACACCATAAATTCCAACCTGATGAAGCTTCTGGTTAAGCCAACCGCCGCAGGTCACCTCAACGCAAAGGCGAAACTCCGAGACTGGCCAAGTTCACGTGTGGAAAACCAACCGTGTTTGTAGGAATTATGATCGAAACATAGCAATTCCTGGTCATCCAAGTGATCAATCACCCATTTGAGTCCTATGTCTTCTGCAATTCCCATGTTTTACCGTGATCAGTCCACAAGTTCAACGGTCGGGTTTGGTTTTATTCATCTCCCCTTCACATGCCAAGAAACATTCATTAGGCGTCTATGTCTACAGGATTGGACATTCAGAGTTGCGGTGGGGGAGAAGCACCTTTGGCGACAGTACCTACCTTCATGAACTCAGTACTACTAGCTGTTGCTATTTTTGTTGCTGCCTGTTAGCCATGATCAAGAAACTATTGTCGATTGACCGTGATCAACCATGATGAATTCTAATCATGATGATCATGGTTGAATTGCCAGATTTCCCATTTTCAGCCATGATCATCCATTCACATCAACCATTCCTTACCACAAGAAGCAGTAGTTGGTGACTATCTATCTATTCGCTACAGTTGGTGAGGGTTTGGGCACTATTCTCCCAGAGATATGGCATGAGTGCTGTTTGGCCGTATTATGAATCCACATTGTGATACCCCTTGCAAACATGCTTATCATCACAGTGGCCCATGTGATGATCTACCAATATTGACGATGCCAATGACAATTGTCGAGAATTATATGTCAATAAGATTGTTTCAATGATGAGAATTGTCAAGAATAATATGTCATTCACGTTTGACTCCCCATACGAACCCAAATGGTTTGCTAGACAAGCATTTGGTTTCTTTTGGTGGATTTAGTGGTGACCCAAATGCCAAGGTGGATAAAACCTTTATCAACCGGCAAACAGCTAGTCTATTCAAATAGTGTCATGTTCTTTGTTTTTGGTGAAAGTGTTAGCCCGGTATTAACCTGTCATTATGGATATATAAAGTATTACCATTTGTTGTCGACCGTTATCGTCAACCACTATGATCTACCTATTATTCTGAACTATCGATTTTCAGCATTATTAGCAGTAACAGCTCTATAAAGAAAGAAACTGCTATATTCGAAGAGCGTACACCCGCTGCTAAAGATGATGACCGACCAGATACACACAAAATGATCATCACCAGATCAAAACTGGCTAAACAAACTAAGAAAGGCAACTAGCCAGTTGCATAAGTTGCGGGTTCAGAATGACGCGACATCAGCAGAGACCTCAACCATCGTTGCACCAGCCACCAAGGCCCAAGGCCCTAGCGGCCCAAGGCCCTAGCGGCCCTCCACCGCACCCGCGTCAGGCCGCAGCCGCTCCCGGCGCTCCAGGTCGAAGCGACGGCAGGCATCACCACGGGCACGGCGGGTGAGATCTTGAAGCAACCAAGAAAGAGAAAAAAGGTGGAAATTCATATGATTCATCGTGGTAAATGATATGAATGGTAATTCATGGTATTAATGGAAATTATGTAGTTGATGGTCAGTGGTAGTATTTAATGTTTAATTGATCATGAATTATGTGAAACAACTAGTAGTAACTCACGGTTAATGGGGTCCACGGTGGTACCTACAATCACTATCCAAGTTCATCGCCATGATTTCTAGGGAAACTCCCACGCTTGGTGGGTACTGTGGATGAACTGTGGTGAGAAATGATATGATAACTACTGGTGATGAATGGTTGATGATGCTTGATGATAAGACTTGATGAAAACCAAAGGATACCTGTGATAACTTAAATGATATTTGACAAGAACCACTGATAGACAATGGTTGATAGCTAATGGTTGATAAGAGTGGTTGATGACTTTAGTGGTCACCATAAGTGGAAACTCATGGCTGATGGTGCCGAGTAGAAAAATGGTCAATGCTGGTTGGTAATGGTTGACAATCATTGGTTGGTGACAAGTGTTTCATAACAACGTCAATGATACTTGTCAATGATGATTATTTGATGATCATTATTGATTCAATCTACGCTTCATGACGACTCATATGGTTCATGATGATTCATGTTGGTTTCTGATGGTTGATAGTGATGGTCGATGGTTGAGGCCAATGGTTGGTCATCGACCTATCCAGGATGGTTGGGGATAAACTGATGAGCTGGTTGTACGCATGGGATAGCCATGATGATCCCGCCAAAATCGCTCAGCACTAGCCTTCGGCTCACACGATGCCGCTACCATCGCCATGCACCATGACAGTTACCCTCTTCTTCGACGGTGGAAAGCCGTGCGTCAGAATCCCATGTCCCCGAAGACCTCGCAGCCCAGGCGAGTAGACGGCGGCGGAACTCCAGGCGTTGGTGACTGGTGGACGTGGAGAACCGTGGTCAACACATGGTCACAACTGTGGTGCAAGCAGTGCTTGGTGATGGTTAGTTATATGCAGACTGGTGGCTAGTGGTAGTTAGAGCTGCTTACGTATTATGCTGATGATCTTGATGATAGTGAGGATGATGATGATGATGATGATGATGATGATGATGATGATGATGATGTACTGGATTTCTAAGATGTGTACACCACCATGCTTAGTGTTCATTAATGATGATGAGCAAGCATTATTTATCAACTTGTTAACCATGGACAGTACATTGATTGCATCTACTCAACAACGGCTTCTTCTCAACAGCGGTCCCTGTTGCAGGAGGTGCCCCAGCCGTTCACGCGACACTCACAAGGCTCGTGCTGGTGAATTGCAGTCAGCTGTGGTCAGCTGTTCTGTGTCAACCATAGGTAGCCGTTAAAGTTGATTCTATTGATGTTTAGTGTTGATGAGAAAGATCAACTAAGACTAGTGCTTCAGAAAGTTGACGGAAAATATTTGATGATAAGTAAAGATCAAGATCTTCATCGGTTACAGTTTGGCACCCGAAAGCCCACGTTTCCAAGTTTTGGACGGCCGGTTGTGCGTCCGCCAGGAAACGCGGTCAATGCTCGAGAAGATCTCGCGCCGCGCCATTTGTGGAGTTTGTCGCGGCCCCGGATTCGATTTTGCTCCAGTGATCGAAGTCTACCGGAGTATCGCAAAATGGTTCTGTGAAATTCGGAGTTCCCAGGACTGGCGGGTTCAATGGCAACTTGGGAATGCTGGACAAGCATGTATGGATAATCCGGTGTTGATATTCCCGGAGTCCAATCCAAAAAGCATTGACATTGTGGTACGGGTTCGACGTGTTCAACCTTTCTTCCAAATCTGTTGCAAGAGCATACTCCGCGGTCATGTTGATCCAGTAGAGCCGGCCACGCATAGCCACACTGGACGCATCGCTGCCCAATCATCTTAGATTGTTCCTTCGGTACGTCTCGTACGTTGGTTCGGTACGTCTTAAAGACTTCCGTCTCGAGACGCTGCGTCTCGAGAAAATCCTCTTTTTGCAGCTTCTATACACTTTGATTTGGTAAATGGTGAGTCGTTGCGATTCCTTTTTTCGTTTGTGCAGAAATGTTTTTGCAACGCGTCTGAGACGTGTGGGTTCATGAGGGTTTGTTTGAAGCTTCCAGCAGTTTCAACTCCTTTTTTCGAGCACTGCAAAAAGGATTCAGCAAGGCTTCAATGGTCAAGATCCAACTTCTATGAAGCCTGTGCAAACACTTTTCTTTAAGCCCGAAACAAGGATCCGCACACTGGTCTTTATCAAATCCCCTAGATCCTTTTTTCGGCGCCCTTACATGGGCCTTGATGCCACTGGTCAGGCTTGGAAACACATGACTTCAAAATTTTATAGAAGTTGGATCTTGACCATCAAAATTTTGCGGAATCCTCTTTGCCGCGCTCGAAAATTGGATTTGAAATGCTTGGGACCTTTGACTAAACACCAAATAACCCATGCGTGTCAGACGCGCTTCTCGTGACGCAGCGTCTTGCGTCTGGGGCCTGGGGCGTACTAAGCCAAGCATCACTATGAGAGCACTGAGTAAAATGTAGCACGGCATGTTCCCAACACTCGAAAAAACAGAGAAACATCCACAACATAGAGCATGCAGCAAATGGGTTCGCCCACGAAGTAAGGAGCGACGGGCCCCAATCCGCTAATTGGGCAAACGTTGCCACAAAGTGCTCCAAATAAACGGAAAGTGTCAGTGAGTCCCAAGGGCCACTCGAAACCAAAACCACAATCGCAAAAAACGGCCGCACACTTAGCACGAGGACCCATTTCCTTGCAGAAGCACCAAATGACCTAAAGAGAAATCGAACCCCACGTAGCACCAAGTTTTCAAATGGGGTTTGTTTCCTCTTTGTGTGGTGAGGGTTGACCACATGAATATTGACAGAAACTGGAAACCGCTTGACAAACCAATAGAAATTGACCCTTGTAAAAGCATTGATGCGCATACTCTTGGCGACCATGACACCATGAATATCAGCCGTGAATTTGCCACCATGAATTCACCACATGAGTCACATAAATATCACATGAATTCACCACATGAATCAGCCGTGAATTGGCCACATGACCACGTTGCACCAAGGCATGGAACCTTTGGGCGAAGGCTACGGCACGTTGGATCTGCGGAAGTCGCTGGGAGCAGCGGTGTGGGGAGAACCGTTCGGATTTGAATGAAGAATGATGAAGAATGATCATTTGGTTAATGAATTGGTTAATGAAGGGAGAATTCATGAAGAATTGATGAAGAATTGGTAAGGAACCTTAAGGAACGATGAGTTGATGAAGAATGAATTAGTTGAGGGAGACTTGAATGAATTGGTTGAGGGAGTCCTCAATTGGTGAATGAATGATTAATGATTGGTAATGAGAATGAATGGTGAATTAAAATCTTAAGATGGGTAATGAAGGAATGATGAATGAGACTTAAGTGATTGGTTAATAAACGATTCAGAAGGGGCAAGATGGGTAGAATTGGTGAGCGATCAATAAGGGGTAAGGAAGTTGTTTTGATGAATCCAAGTCGATGAATGATTGGAATGGTTTTGCGGGTTATGCACTGGTAGATGAGCCATGACCTCACCATTTGTTCAGCAGTGTTCCCAACC
>VSDK01007396.1:138113-214771 GCA_009767595.1 Symbiodinium kawagutii | reverse complement strand
TCAGCAGGGTTCCCAACCCTTCCGGGTTTTTCTCAGCTTGGAATGTCTGATGATTTGTAATTGTGATGAATAACGATTAACCAACCTTAATAAGTACAGTAATTTAACCATTGAAATTATGTATCAACCACTGATGGTCCATGCAACTATTGAACGAATAGCTGTTCGAAGGATTCTTGACCACCCATGGCAAACACCGTCAATCATAGATGTCACCCTATCAACCGGTTGCTTTACCCTAAGGAACCGATCAATTTTGCGCTTATTTGTTGATTAAAGTACGTTACTGTTGGTTGTGCCCATCGAGCTATTGATGGTTGTTGACCACCTTTGACCGGCTTTAACCAACCACCCAGCAGCAGCTGACAATAAACAAAGAGTGAACCACTAAGGGTGGACCATTCATTGTTGGCTGTGAGAATCTTCATTGGTTACTTTATGGTGGCTATCAATGTCGGTTATTCATTCATGTTGACCATCAATCAATATAAGATAGCTGGTCGATAGTAGGATATCCATGATGGGAATGGTTGACTTGGTGATGGTCACAGGGAATGGGAGTCCAATTGCTTCACATCAAGGGTTTCCGACTCCAATCCTGAAGCCCATGACTTTGGTGAGTTGGTAGATGGATTTGTTGGGAGTTCACCTCGCCGAGCCCGCATGGCTTTGCACTGCTGAAAACCTTCGAACTCCATCGATAGATTTCAACTGTTGCATTGACTGATTCCAGGGGCTCTAATTGTCATATCCACTCTACTGACTGCACTGTTGACCCCACAAGTTCCTGGTGTTGGCATCACCACTTGGTGGACACAATTGGATGCTGAGCTGTTGCCATCCCGGTGGCACGCTCTCCACATGCACCGATGGCATGACAGCTGTCAATCCATTGGTATCCTGCTTGTGCCAACAGAATTGTGACAGGTTGGGTACTCATTAGCCAGCAACAACAAAACGGCACCATCATGATTGATAATGGTTGATGGTGATGGATGATGTTTGTTGTTTCATGATGATTCCTGATGGTCTTTCTTTGGATACTCACCCACTTATGTTTGGTGGCCCAACCCACAGATCTCACAGCCCTAGGTGCGGACACCCCGTCCATGCTCAATGCTTGGTGGGTCTGGAACGTGACCAAGAAGGCATCGCAGCGCCACCGTTTTTTTTGTGCCAGAAACCGGAGGGCTTCACAATGGTCGAAAAAGTGGCCTGTTCACCTTTATGACGGTATGATAGGTGGGTGCAGTTCCTTAACAGGAAGCAATGGAAGCAGTAATTGATAAGTTTTGTGGTAGTGACTTGGGGTTCCTGCGACTTATGGACAACCTTTTGCAAAGTTGCGAACAACTACCAACCACCAACCAGGGAACCATAAACTAACCTTCACTCCAGTTGGTCGTCCTCACCTTGGCTACCACCCATGATTTGTTCGGTATGCTGCCCCTTTAGTTTGCGGTCCGTGAGTTTGTCCTTAGTCATCCTGCCTGGCCTTTGGTGATTGCACATGGCAACGGAAAACGGAAAATCCTTTCTGTTTTGATGTTTTACGGCTTAGGTTCCTAGTCCTTGGATATGTTCGGTGTTTCACTTCCCGATGTTTCTTGATTGTTACCTCCTGGATCCTGCTGGTATACTGGTAACATATACTAGTGTTTGTTTGCCATGCCAAATCACATGTTTAACAAGTATATCATCCCTAAAAAGCTGCGAATGTTGCATTTTTTGTGGACAATCTACTGCAGTGTAGCATTTTTTCGTGGCGTGAACCCCCCCAGTGGCCTTGGTTCCTCGCAGCACAGGTCACCCGCGTTGCCAAGCCTGCAATTACCAAGCCTTGCACCAGGTCTCAGGCGGGATCGCACCCAGCTGAGTAACACGGGTTGGGCGAAGAATGCATTGGAAATTCTGCTTACAAAATATATGTAATATATCAACCACAGATATACCATGCCGGTTTGTCGTTAGAGATCCATGGTTCAGAGCGGTTATTCATGGTTATTAGTCATAGAGTCATAGGGGATAAGTTGTCCAGCTGCTCAATCATTGGATCATAGTGGCCGAAGCAGCACTACAGCAACCAAAATCGCACTAGAGCAAACGTTGGCCATGACTATCATGTATACCAAAATGACTTCTCTAAATAGGGGGCAGGACAACCAACAAAGAAAGGCCGGTACGACAAACCAATGAGAAGGGTCTCAGTAAGGTAGCGGAAATATAGTTGGAGCTGGGTTGCCTCGCAATCGATGAGGTTGAAAAGCTGTTTGGTTTTCAGAAAGCGAGATTTTTTGTGAAGCTGCCCAGGTTCTTGTTTACGATTGAGATTGTTTGTGGATGTTTGTGTCGTGTAACGTCTCGAGTTGTTGCTACAGCGAAAACGAACCCTTTTGCACATGCTCCGGCCTCGAGGCAAGAATAGTCATTCCAGGAAGAAGGCACGATGGGGTGCCGCAATGTAAGCTGTGCAGTCGGTTCTCCGGACTGATAGCTGCCCAATATTGACAGGATTGTCATGACTACCATCATGAATAATCATAAGTAATCATCTTACCAATAATCATCATTTTACCTGTAATCATAGTCATAAGTGTAACTTTCATCAATCTTCATCAGTCATCCGGGGCATGGCAAGCTGTGCTATCCATTGTCCTTGGAGACTACACATGTCGCTTTCTGTTTTGGGCCGGAGCTAGCAAGCTGTGTTCCTTTGATGATCATGAGCTCTTCCATGACCCAGGGGGCTGCGTTGAGCATGCCTGGCTAGTTTGATACTGACCAATCAACAAGGGGAAAGTCAATCATTTCTTCACCACCACGGTGATGCAAATGAGATTACGCCATGTGAACCTGGGAATATTTTCCCTTCTATAAGACTTCACCCGGCGCAAACGGTTTATCATTGCCTTGTCATTGCCTTGTGTCGATTCTTTGCAGTCTGTCAGGAATTCGGGTCCAACACACGGACCCGACACAATGTGATTGGAGATTCGTCTATGGATATACCATGTTGATAATTCCATTTCAGTTGCAATGGGTGCTGATTCATTTTCACCTACTATTTATGAACCTTCAAAACCACCGTGAAGAAACCATGATTGTGAACGACGAATCCTGATGAACCAATCCTAATAGTTTCGAAACCAATGGGAACCATCAGTAACCACCATGGTTTGCCACTATTCTTAATTGTCAGGAACCACCATGTACACCCAATTACACATGTTACCCCCCCACCCCCAGCCATAATTCGCCGCTGTTCGCCACAACACTTCAAAAAGTATATTCAGAAAGCTCCATTTGAAGACACTTTTTGACCATCGTTAGCCACCGTTAACCATCATTGACCACCATTATGATTCAGAGTATCTGCGAATCTCTTCTCTGCAGGATTCGGGCAGTCACAAGAAGCGGCGGAGGCACGATGGGATAGCTCGTCGTACCAGCCAGGTAGTCGAAATATCCATCAAGAAACCATTCAACAACATACTGAACAAAGGCCAATATCTAACAAAACACAAAGGGGTCGGAATAGTTGATGATGATGATGATGATGATGATGATGATGATGATGCTGATGACGATGACGATGACGATGACGATGACGATGACGATGACGATGACGATGACGATGACGATGACGATGACGATGACGATGACGATGACGATGACGATGACGATGACGATGACGATGACGATGACGATGACGATGACGATGACGATGGCGATGGCGATGACGACGACGACGACGACGACGACGACGACGACGACGACGACGACGATGATGATGATGATGATGATATCCACAAGTGCAATGATGCTTAGTGCGGCATGCATACACGTATATATGTACAGATCAAGAGAGTCAATATAGACTTATGTCTATCAACTTCCCTAGCCTGCAAGTTGCCATGCAGTAGTAATATTCTACTTTGAAGTTTCTTCCATGTTTAAAGTCTCAAGTCATATCCATAAACTGCTGTAACCCGCTGCAACCCCAGCTAAGACATGACCAGGTGTAACTTGGTGATGCCAGTGACATACTCAAACTGCGATCTGGTGAAAAACTATGAGGTCCAAATTCCCTTGCGATTCCCCTAACTTTTGCGACACGGGTCCGAATCTCAGCCATAGATCCAACCGAACTAGCCACCTAAGGGTGGGTGCTACCAACAGAAACGTTGAAAATCGGTCTGTGCCTTATTTCTGCTTGAATCACACCAAAAACTTTGAAACGAGATGGCGTTGGTTTGCTTTTGATGATTCATACCACCATTTTGGAAGGCATCCATGTTTCTCCAGAACATCATATACTTGGGGTGGCATGAATGGGGAATAGCCTATGCCAAAAGCTATCCATTGTGTGTTAATGTTAGATTCCAATAAGAATGAGGAGTAGCATAGTTGAAGAGTTTCAGCTTCCCAGCCACTTCTTGTTCATCAGCTCCTTCAGGCTAGTACTGCTCATGGCCATTGATGGCTAAGATTACTTGTTCAATCAACATTCATAAATGTGTTGAATTCCTGATCAAATTCATCGAGATTCTCATCGATGGATTATCAGTTTTCATGAGAGAAATTGTCATAGATGGCTAATTAAATTCATCAACTGATCATTGTTAAAATTCCGAATGCAATTTTCAATGGCTGCTGCAATGGGGCGCCAGGAGATCCAGCTCGAGGTGCAGCGATGTGGCAACCTGGTGGTTTTCTCATGGAAGTTCACTGTTATCTAACGGGTTATACTGTGGATCTATGGTGGGTTTAGTGCAGTCACTAGTTACTTCAAGTTACTTAGATATAGTTGGTAATCATTCATCGGCTGATCTAGTAATGAAGTAGTTCCCATGGTGGGTTCCATGATGATAAAAACGTTGTCATTGATGATAAGTACGTAATGTGCAGGTGATTATATAACTAGGGTGGTCACTGACTATGCTTAGTAGTGGCTAGTCATAGGCGGTAAATCCAACTTCCATTTGCTGCAACTCATGCGAGGCACAAGGGCCGAGGACGGAGGCGCGGAACCGGATGTTGCAGCTACCGACGGGGGACACTGGGCTTGCCAAGTGGCTCAGTCGTGGGGATGACGGGCAGAAAGGTCATCAGGACTTGTTGTCTTAGGCGACAAATCACCTGTGCCAGGGATACTTGGGGCTATTGAAAGATGTTGTGTTGGTACAAGTCTTCTTTTGCTTCGAAGCCGCCAACCAATAGCCAATGAACTGGTGGATGAGAACTAGGTTTGAAAGCATTGGGCCTCATTGTGGGTCAATGTCGCAAGAAGTTCTAGGATTGACCCGGATTGACCCGGATTGACCGTTCATTGACCTTCAATGTAATGTGCCATTATTTCACCGTAGTGACAATCCCGTATCTAACCTCTGTCAACCATCATTATCCATCATATTCTTTGTCATTGTTGGTTACTATCCCCTATGCTTGACCCTCAGCATCAAACATTGGTTGACTATCGATTTACCATCATTGGCCAACCATTAACTAGTGCTAAGCTTGTTCTTGTTGGCTACTATCCCCACTGATTAAACATCACCAGCCATCACCAGCCATCACCAGCCATCACCAGCCATCACCATGAACCTGTTCTAGTCAGGGAAGTCATCGGAAGCCACTGCAATCCTCCAGGAAAAGCGAGAAAAGCTCTAGTAGTTCCAGGAGCTCAGAGCAATAGTAGTCAGCGGTGACTGGAGGTTCCATGGCCTCTTCCGTTGATATGGAAAGGGCAAAAAGTGAACCAACCAAGAAATGGATAAACATCCAACAGTTCGACTAGTAATTGATCATTTGGGGGATGTGAACAGCTGGGGTATAGGGTTTTGACCCACAGCCATAGGGATGAGATGCATGTTGAGCCATGCATGTACTTCCAAATGCGGAGACAAAGCTCATGAAAAGATGAGATCGTTCCACAGCCCTTTCTTTGTTGAAACCCTACAGCTCGGGATGTATCCCCATGAGGGAATCCATCACATTTAGGTCTCGTTGTTTGATCGTGTTTCAGAGCAAGCTCATCAAGCACAGGGCACCATTCCCGGAAATGGTTTGCAAAAATCTTGCAAACAGAAACCCTTAGGCCCTTGGATTGTTTGATTGGCTCGTTTCACTGCATTTTGTGTTCTGTGAAATTCGACTAGAAACCCAAGCACCAGAAAGCCATTGGTCAAGCCCTGAAGATGACACGGTCACAGCCTGGTTCCCACGATGCTCAGACTGCCAGGGTTCCAATGAGTCGATCCCCAGTGTCCCAGCGACCTCGCAGGAGCGACAGCAGCCAAGGTGGGGGGCATCGTGGCACTGCTACAGCTGGTCATTGGTTGATGGTTTAATGGTGAATGAGGTAGTTCATCAAAGGGAAATCTCGTGAAATATGGATGGTTCATGATGCTTGTGATGATTAGAGTAGTGATGAGTAGTGAATGGTCAGCGATAAATCTAACTGTGAGAGGTGTCAGAGTTGTGATGGTCGAATGAAACTACTTGTTGTCCTAGATTGTTGGAAATACTTGACCCCATGACCTGGGTGGACCCAAGTGGAACCCATCCTCAAAACTGCTGGCAACCACAGCCCACCAGGTCGGAATCACGAAAGTTGCAAGTACTACCTGTACCGTTGGGTATTACAACTTCATTTGTGTGGCAGAACTCATTTGCTAACGACTGCTTTGGTGTTTGACTGATGTCAAGTGGTGCCGAAACCCTCTTGAGTTGATTAATGACAGTGATGCTACCATTTGCAAATCACCCTGAGTGTGAAGCAATGAAGAGTCGTTTTCAAAGTTGTTCACCACTCACTGGATCATTATCAATACTCAACGAACCATTTCTTGACCAGTATCTCCTTAGCCAGTGGCTATGCACCACCGTGATGTACTTTTCTATTTCCTGGGAATTTCTAGCAATGCAAGGTACACAAGCCCTGTGGTTTTCCAAAACCGTTGTAAGAATTGCAATGTGCACTTAATTTCTATATGTTTGCGGATTGTTACTTCCAATTGTTTATTGTTTTGTGGGGATTCCTACTTGCTACGCATCATGAACCCAGAAGAACCATCAACAACTTTGGTGAATAATTGACACCAACCACCATTGGCCATTATGAAGTCCCGCTATTGCCTGCAATTAGCCACTAAACCAGCGACTGCATTATCGTGATAATCATCATTATTGTCCACTATAAGTTGGTCAACCATCATAAACCATGGTCATCACCGATTACTACAGAACAAAATGGTGATCATGAGGCATGTTTGATATCAACCATTCTTGACCATAGGCCATTCAACGCATCCTAATTTGTATGTTCAATCCGTACTTATGATGGTTATTACAACCAAGGGCTGTACTATTGACCTAGTGTTATAGATTCACTTGTGGCTACTGGGTATTAGCAGTACTGGATAGTTATAAATGATCGTATGAATTTCTTTGACCATGGTCATTGCTATAGCTGTGAACCATAATATATTGCTAGAGAATGCTACAGAAAACATAGAGTGGCTATGAAGCCACTAGTGTTTGATCATTCTCAAGGATTCTTCACCGTGCTCAGGCAACTCCAGCAGTTCAGAGGACTCCAAACCACCAGGCACAGGGTTGTGGCTGCGGAGATACCAAATAGCTGAAGAAATGGTTTCAGTAGGTTGATGATTGGTCAATGATTCATGTTGCTTAAGACATGATGAATTCGTGGTTAACAATGGTCAATCAAGGTTGATGATGGTGTTCCGCTAGGCCGTTTCTTGGAAGAGGCAATCAAAAGTTTGGGTTCATGAGTAAAACACTTTTTTCATGGAAGATGTTGATTTGAGCTTTGGAAGATTTTGGATGTGTACTTTCCATTTGATGACCAGACAACTTTCTTGAAGTGACAATGCGGGTTAGGTCGTGATCATGATCACAGTCATGGTATGTCGTTATCATATATTATCATTGCCAGGATCATCCTCATTATGATCATTTCATCATCCTCATGTTTATCCATACGCCTCCCTTACTACCACCAGTAAGCATCGACAACATGGACAACCTGGACAGAATTCATCAGCGACAGCAAACTACTTGGCTGTGGTTTCGCAACGTTGACCATAAGCTTTGGGAGAACCGGATACTATTTACAAATGTTGGCACACCTCGCCACTGACTCTCAAATCCAGCAGTTTGGACGGTTTTCATCAGATTTCATCATTTGATTCCTTTAGGTGCTTTCAAGGTTTTTTGTGAAGGTTTTTTACATTTACAATCTTTAAATGGAGACCTATAAACGGAGATTTAAAAGCGCAATCTATAAATCGGTTTTGTTCTGTGGAGACTGCGCTAAGCACCAGAACTGTGAGCTTCGCCAGGCCTTCTGACAGCGATCCGGGGCACCTCGCGGTTCTGCTCCGAGTGCGGGCAGCACATGGGTTGGGTGAGGATCCTCAGACGCTGTTGGGACGCGTGGTGAACCAATGGGGTGAGGATGTTTGATGATACAAAACTGATCAAAGAAGATGATTAATTACTTTTAATGGTCAAAAATTGATGCTGGGGGTTGTTGATGGTCAGCAGTTGATCAAAGAGAACCGCCATAGCTATCATCTAGTCTATTCATGATAGACAATGAGATAACCAACTTCAACAATCAACTAGCTTGAACCAAGTTTAGTTTCCTATTCCCAGATCCTTTTTTTACAAACAACTCAGCTGTTGGTCAACAGCCGTGGGGTCGATGGCACTTTGCAGGTGGAGAAGCTGACTCCCAGTGCCATGAAAACAGCTCCGAAGCCACTCTGTAGCTTGGCGGACCCGCAAGTTGTGGGAGTGAAAAACGGAGGTGATTGTTGTGTAAATGACTGATTCTTGCTGATTCTTAGTGAAGAATGGGTAAGTAATGGCGAATTGACTGCTTCGTAGTGGTAAGGAATTTCGATCCTATGATTAATAGTTAGCAATGGCTAGTTTGATGGTTTAGTAATGACAAATGATCACTGGTTGATTCTTTGAGATTCCGAACCTGACAGTGGTGATCGTAACTTAGGGTTGTTCCACTGCTAGTAAGTAGCGGGTACCATTACAGTATTGCCCATCAGTAACCATTCTTAATCATGATTGACCATCACCATTAACCATCGCGAAAATCAGGCATGAATCCCTTGCACCCCAAACACAAACCCTCCAAGCCCTGATGGGGGGAACGCTTTCAGGGTTTGCCAGGGCAGGTGGAGATTACCTTCGATTGGCCATCATCAGCCATCATCAGCCATCATCAGCCATCATCAGCCGTCATCAGCCGTCATCAGCCATTGAGCGTCAGGAACAAATACTGGCCACCATCATCATCCACCATCAAACATCACGATTCATCATGATCCATCATTGTTTATCATTAACAATGGTTGATGAACCCCTTTGAAGATGATCAACCGCTGTGGAAGGGGCATTTCACCAAAGTGTTCACCCGAGACAACCTCTTGAGGCAGCAGCTGTCAGAGCAAAAAGGAGGCGGGTGCCATGTTTCCAAGATTCCATTGGGGTCAATGATGTTTACTGCAATGGTTGATGATAGTTTCCCTTGTGCAATAGTCAATCAATCATGATAGTGCTTTGCGTTAGTTATTCTCGACAACAGGAAATATCGACAATCCATAATGATACAAATCATTGCTGTATGGTTGGTGAGATCATTATTTCGTTGTTAAGACATCGCCGTATGCAGTACCGTTGCCCTCGTGAATGATGGCCATGAATGGTGAACCATAAGGAGTCACAACCAAGGGCCCAAAGGAGCCATTATCCCATGATGCTACCTGTCATGCGATCACCTGTTAGGATCCGCTGACCTGTTGCAGCCTGGCCCGAGATATTGTTGGTTCTTGATCGATTGGTTAAGATTGATGTTCATCAAAGAAAATCAATCTTGACGAGCAATTACGCCGATGGCTGATAATGGTCAATACTGATAACTGTCAGTATTAATGGCTAGTAGCTTGATACCCGTTGAGAACAACTACTGCTTGGATGGTGCAGGAGAATCGCCTGTGTTATATTGACTGATTATTGAAATGATTGATGCTGGCTAAAACGGTTTGTAGGAATGGTTTAAAGCCAAAGGAAAAGATCAATTGACCCCGCTCCACACATGGTGCCAGGCAGAGGCTATCAAGAAGGCCTCCGAACCTGAAGAAGTCATGGAGGTTCCGATCTGTCAAACCTGTGATTCCTGATTTGATACCGGCCAACGATAGTGGGCGATTGTGAACAACTATTATCATAAGATAGTATGCGACGAGTGACAGCTGACATTTGGACTGTACCTGGTTGATGATACTTAACAACAGTTGATCAAGAGCGATTCCTTTAACTAGAAATGAACACATTGGTGCTTTCCAGGTAAGCAGGTACGCAAACTTCGACTAATTTCTGTTTTGCCAGTGCTGGTGAGTCGCAAGCGCACTTGCGCGACAGGTTCGCCAGTGGACATGTCGCATTCAATTTGCTGCATAGCATGCTACACATTGCATGACATGTGTTGCAAAGAATTCTGTTGAGGAACACTTCTGCTACGCATGCCTGTTTGATGAGGTTGATGAATGGGGCTTCCAAATGGCCATGGACCAGGCGCGGGTCCAAGCATTGCCAGAGCTGTTCGGCCTAGCGCGTAGCAAAACCGCGGGTCATTTTGTCCATCGGTAGATGATCTTTCGGTCAAAATGCTGTACCCCCAAAGTGCTTCCCTCTTGCAATGATCAGTTCACCATGTGACTGTTGGTTCTTGAAGGGTTACCGATTGCATTTCAAGATAAACACATCCACCATCATGTACAGCCGTCATTGTCCACAAGTTGAGTAGACGATGGGACAGTTGAGCAAAAAGGACCCTTTGATAGCTGTCATTCGGTCGATTCCTGTTAGGGGATTGTCACGACCATATGGAGAATTCTCATCATGAATTGGGAACTTCCCATGAACCAGTGCAATGAAATCACCTGAGTTTTTGACATCGATGACTTGAAAGAAGGGAGAGCAATTGAGTCCCGTTGATTCTGGGGGTCGCTACAGCTTCAATTCCGAAGCCAGTCCGGAACGGAATGGAAACTGCTGGATTTAAGCTTTTGATCATGCCGCGACCATCCTCGACCAACATTTAGTAGTTATCAACTATTGTGTGTTGACCAATCCTGTATTGGTCAATTAGGCATCATATTCCAGCATGTTTGTTATTAATTAAGCACCATCAGTAACCATTGCCAACCATCATGAAGAAGGCACTGTTTGTGATCATTTTTTGATTAACCACCATCACCAAACATCGGCACCAATGATTAACCACAAATCGCCAACCATGGCCATCAATGGTCAACCACAATCATCATTGCCAATTACTTTCGTTGCCACTATCATGAACTAATCATTATTGGTTAATGATGAACCAAAGCACCTCAGTGTCTGTCAACATTTCTCAACTAATCTTCTCCCGAGGTGGCGGAGGCTGCTTCCCCTGAAGATGCTGCAGCAGTGCTCGAGGTGCGTCGTGAGGAGAATGGTCACTCGTCCGTGGTCGCTTAAGAGAGGGCTTTTTCCTCAATGATGGATAAATGAGGTTGTTTGATGATTAATCATCACAAATGATACAGTACTTGTTAATGATGATAACTGATGGTGAATAGTGGCTAATAACAGATGGTTAATACGCGACAAAAGTAAGCTGGTTAGCATTGGTTAACCTCCACCAGTCATGTTGCTCAATGGTCACTAATGGCTAAAAACAGTTTAAATAGGGGGAGGATAGTCACCTTGCTGGTCAGGTTGCACCAATATATTTTGTTTGTGTTCCTTGCTTGGGGAAAGTTCGGAGATTTCGTGGTAAGGTCAGGTAAGGTCAGAGATTTTCTTTGCCTCACAATTCGTGGAAAACACATGGGATGGTCTTTCTATGAGTCAGCGATGAACAGGTTGCAGACTGCAAGCTCTCCCAAGAGAATCTCATACCGTCATGGCAGATTGTTGAAGTCGCCCTTTTTGCTGTTCAATGAGGAGCCGCTGGGTGACACTGTTTCGTCAGGTTCTGATTCCTCCGCACTTTGTCAACTTGTTTTTGTTGGTTGCACGTCGGAATATACATTCATAACATAACATAATGTAGCATAAGATACACAGATTCATGGATACATATGCAATTATTGACTCTACATGTTTTTCCAATCTGTCTATCTGTCTTCGATGAGAATCTTCACACCTCCCCAACTTTGGGTTTCACTACCAGGCGCTCCTGAAGTCCAAGCCCTGCGAAGACTTCTTGAAGGCGCAAAGTGACCAGCCATGAGAACACCTAAAAAGCAGCTTAAACACCAAACAAAGGGATAAAATTGCAATAAACATTTGATCAAATAGCAATAAACAACAAACAATCAGGAAAGGTATGATAATGGGATAAGTATGTGGGATTCAGAATGATACCAGGAATGATATTGATGAAATTGATAGCAATGACGGTGATAGATATGAAAACAGGCAATGATGATAGTTACGGTGGGAACGCTGCGTGCTATCAAAACCGGAATTACAGGCATCATAGTGATCAGTAAATGGATAGCCACGTGTTCGATTGTTTGTTCTCACTGCCTGTTATCATTGACTGCTGAGGTCGGCGGATAATGGCAAAGCTGACGCAGTATGGTGCATAAGCAATATTGACACAACAATAGTCAGCCATTGCAATAAACGGTCTCAAAGCACTAATGATGGGGGGCTGCGCTAATCAGAATCACAATGTTGATAGCAGCAATGATAATGATGCTAAATACAATGGTAATGATGATAAGGTGTGACGGTGATAAGGTATTATCATCTAAACCCATCAGTGTAATCAAAGGAAGGACAATAGGTACGCAATATTGACGGAGCAGTTCAACATACAGATCATGTATGAAACTGGGAATGGCACTGCAAAAAGTTGTTAACACTGTGAAATCTCAGGTCGACAACTAGCTTCTTGTTGGTGAGTAGAAAGATAATGGCAAACATATGAGCACCCGAAATGCTGTAGGCAACCAAGTTTAATTACTGTATGCTCAAGGAGTACGTAGTCTCTTATATTGAAATCGAGACAAGCGTCACAAGTGAAGCTACAACCTTCAAATTGTTGCTTGGTTATTTTCTTGCTTCGTCAATCTCTGATGCTGTTTGTCCTTGGTTGCCATCCAGTGTTGTTAGCAGTTCTCAACCAGTATCAACTATTGACTTGCAATTTGACGAACCGTTCATCGACCATTCTTTGACCATTGATCAATCGTGAACTAACCATCAATAAACGATTAGGGTTCCATGGTCAACACCATGGTCCACCACCATTAGTGGTTGAATCGCCCCAAGGCAGACGCCTCATCCCCCCGAGGCTGGTCATTGGAAGAGCAAGTTGGAAGACTTGGTGAAGGCGACCCAGCGCCTTTGACACAGCTTGGGTTTCGTGAACTATCCCATTATGGTTCGCAAATGTTAGCAAATATTTTTGAGCTGGTTCAGGCCATATGTGGAGCCGTATGTTTCAACCCATTTGCACAGTAGAGTCTATACCGTGAAGCGGGAATGCAAGAAGCTGAATTCGGTGCAGTATCAGTGATGACTTGCTGGTCTTGTGCTGTCAGATGACTTGCTGGTCTTGTGCTGTCACCAACGTCACCAAAGATGATCTATGCCCTAAACGTACAACCCGAGCGAAACGAGCTGAGAGCTAGGCACAGCTGAGCTATGGAGGTACCCCCAACAGTCTTGAAAGGCACCAGCTCCGATTGCTCAGGGCTGTGAGGCATCTTTCGCGTCGACAGATGAGTTGGTTCTGATTTGGACGTTGGTAATTCGTTCGTGAGAGAATGAGATAGAGAGAGAGAGAGAAACAAAAAAATAAAGATAAGGAGCAAGAACAGTTGGTCATTTGGTTATTCAGTCAGCTAAAGTCATTTCTTAGTGCCTTGGTTCGGTTAGATATCGTATAATATATGGTATGATATGCTTAAGTTGTTTGCTTAAAACCCATGACTGATCCCACGCTTTGGTCCCAGGAGGAGATCAAGGATCCTGAAGAAGGCGCAGACCACTTTGAAGCCCGGAACTTTAGATTCCCAGACTGTTTCAACCGTTGAAAGTACACCCCAAACTTTGGATACTAGTCAAGAATCTGCTTTGAGGTTCCGAATCTTGGGGTGTACTTTCAGCAGTGGGTCACCCTCGTTCGCTTCAAAGCAGATTCTTGACTAGTAGCACTGGCTCATTCACCAGTCTTCCCAGCTTGGTTCAATGCTAAAGACTGGTCATCACTGGTTGAAGCTTTCAGACTTGTCGAGAGACCAGATAGCACAGCCTTCCTGCCGAACAGAAATGTTTTGCGTTTACTTTAGTAGCATTGAACAGCACAAGTTGTCCACAAAGTTTTCTGGGTATGTCACCAGCGAAATCTTCAGAAGCTGCACACAGACCAAGATTTACTATCATTTTTGATGACAACAGCCGTGACCCTGCGTGAAGCTATCAGATCTCCAACAACATCGTGGGTGGCGGTCAATATCCCCCGTGGCAGCCGGTGTTTCCAGGAAGCCATGATGGTTGGGATGTCCTTCACCTGGCCCCTCCATGGTCACTGTAGAGCAATGACTAGCCTCACACCGACCAGTTGCTGGTGCGAGGCGTTCCCATTGGCCATCAAGGTCATCAAACATGTTAACCATTCGCATCTCATGTTAACCATTCGAAACTATCTCCTGCTTCAGCCTCTTTACTTGCACTCAATGTCAACAGGTGACCAAGTCCGGACTATTTCATTGTTGCTCTGGACTTTTTGATTTCAGGACTCTTTCTTACTCTGTCAGAACTAGAATACATGTTGTCTAGAATATGTCATATTTTTCCTGGAACTATTCAAATCCAGCGAACATGTTCAAGGACCAACCGCCTTCAAGACAACTACGTGATCGTGATGCTTCCACGTCGTGTCAAATACCTGGTGGTGTAAAAATGGTTATTGTGTGACGTGGTGATGTTGTGGATCAGCTGTTGTCAAGTACAGACAAGTTATCGTCCAACATGAAATGGTCTTGGAGATAGAATGCATGAAATAACTCGTAGAATAGAAGGCATCGCCCTGGGAGAATATGAAATAGCTTTGGCGAAATTTGAAATAGCTCTGGGCATAGATGAAATAGCTCTAAGAACCTCACAGTCAAAGAAGCACACCCAGCTAATAGAAAATTATCAATAACCATCCCCCAGAAAGGACCAGTATCAACCATTCTAGTCACCTAGGATCATGCCCAGATTGACCTTTTTTGGTTGGTGTTTACCAATCAGCTATTGTGAACTGGTATTGGCCAGCCATACATATCATGAGCAATCTTAATAAATGTATCTATTCCTAGCCAGTCACAATCATTATATTACAGTATCATTGTCTTTTCTTACCAACCATTCTTGGCCGCTGTTATTGTTGGTTCTGAACCTTTTTGAACTGTTTTCAGCCAACTTCGATCATTCCTTGACCATTGTTCAACACTTATCTTGGTGAACTGTTCGTTATCAAGCCTTATCAACCAACAGTTAGATTGTTGGTTATCAGCCATTATTAGGCACCATAGTGGTGGGTCCTGAACAGGATCAACCATCATTGAAGGTTACTTAACCATCGCATAAGCCACCATTCTTCACCATCATTTAGCCAGCATTTCTTCATCAATTCAGTGTCAAAAAGCCATTGATTGATCGTTGCTTGATGACTTGTCATTTATCATTATCCACCCTTGCTGAGCCAGTGCATTTGTTGGTTCATAACCAGTAATAACTGTCATAAGTCATTAGTTGACCATGTGGTAATCATTAGCCATCATCAAGCATGATAAACCAGTAATGACCATCTTGTAAGTCATGCATCAGCCATTGCTTAACGCTCACCAACCAAACACAACTTCCTGTCAGGCGCCCGCCGGGCCGCACTAGTGGCCCGCCTGGCCCAGACGTGGCGAAAGGTCTTGAGCCACCTGGCGAGCGCACGAGGGAAGCACCGTAGCAATGGTGACCAGTAAAGAATGAATCCATGAATGTATATAGATGATAATGGATGATAGCAGATGATTATATAATCCATATAGATGATAATAGATGATTATACATGTGATATGTATATGTATGCATTACGTTGTATTGTGCATGTAATTTATTATGTATATATGTGTTGATTTGTTTATTGTGTGCCTTCTAAGTACTATTGCACACCAGATGATGGACTTATTAGTGTTGAACGATACTACATCTCCGTAATTTAAACTTAGAAATTGCGGACCAGATCAATGATTTACTCATCTTCATGGCGCAGGTTGACAATGGTTCATTGTGCACGTATCCAACAAGGATGGTTGTCGCAATTTAGATATCAACAGCGATTGATGACAATTGATGATTAGCTGATGATAAATGAAACATTAAGATTAGTGCTAATTTATTCATGGTCAGGGACGGATACAGCCAAAAATGAATACTCATGGCATGTGTGGGAATATCCCATCATTGTCAAGCCAGCTTTGAGTGAGAACAGCCATTGATGTGTGGTAGCTACTCATGCTTGGTTCACACTTGATGTTTAAATGGTGCAAAACAGCACCAAATTTGGTGCACAAATGTTTTGTCAACGACCATCAACATGCACACATGGTTCGTGAAAGAAATTGTTGATCTGATCCAAATGACATCCCATTCATTATCTTCGCATTTACCGGTATCCGAGCTCAACGCTCCGACTGTGGTTAATCCTGGTTGAATTGATGTCAACTCTTATAAAGACACCGACAATTCTAGGAGATGATGAAATGTAGGGGATAATCGGCTATTATTGGGCACGATCAACCACTGTCAACTGCTATAACGATCAACCATCAACTACTATCAATACCCAATACTAACCCTTCTCAATCACGATTAACCGATACAAACCATCATTTGCACCATGGATAGCCATCATGATTCTTATTCACTCTTAGCCACTTTTCAAGTCATGTGTGGTCATTGGGTTTTTTTAATCAACCAGCCATTTGGTCATTACCCGAGCATCCATCAACAGGTGTCACAATTGTTGAGCTCTATTGCAGTCACTGTTATTGATTAAGCTCTATTGTGAACTCCATTAAGCATGGCTCAACAGCTCTATTGGAAAGCTCTATTGAAGTCATTATCAGTCACTGTCAGTTCATCACGGTTAAACCGCCTCTTTCACTGCCCTGGACCGCTCCCAGACCCAGTGCCAGCGCCAGTGGCGACGGAGACAACTAGGCCAGACTGAGATGCTGGGGAGAGCCGTTGTGTGGGTTAATCAGAACTGCTAAACCTGGATGATATTGGTTAATGATATGGTTGATGAAT
This sequence comes from Symbiodinium kawagutii, assembly GCA_009767595.1. Lineage (NCBI taxonomy): Eukaryota > Dinophyceae > Suessiales > Symbiodiniaceae > Symbiodinium > Symbiodinium kawagutii. The sequence continues at coordinate 197,371 of VSDK01007396.1, read as the reverse complement.
GGCTGATTCCTGACGGTTGATAGTGCGTGGTAAATCGCGAACAATGCTTGCTACATACAACAATGATTAGTAGCCCTGAATACGAGTTGAAAACATCGATCACTGTCTGGTTGATGACAACCCATCAATCACATCTAGTGGATGGAATTGAGATCCTGGAATCCTTGATACTGATGAAGAGTGAAAATACCAAAAATGAAGCTGCAATTAGATAAGTACACATATCTTTGTATATGTACAGTGATCAGTAATGATCACACTCGTCAAACATAGCGGTCTTGCCTGGTTTCATAGAAATTAACCATGGCTATCCCTCCAGAACTGGTTGATCATGGTCGATCTCGGGACTTGGGAGATACCTGTGATTTACCGGCGCGCTCTATCATCGCACCAACGTTGGTAAAGCAGGGCCAGAGCGCTGCCATCACTCGTTCTAACCCGTTATTTTTGGTGATTGGAAGAGGTAGGATGTAGGTACTCCCAACTTATTCTTGTTGGTTTTCCAATCTGATCATGCAACGCTTTTGCAACAAAATGTGAGCCGTTTCCCGAAAAGCTGCTGGTGGCGCAATATAATCGTTTCAGCAGTATGAAGCGGATTTCTTCCACGATTATAATCCCACGTTGACCATAAGTACTACCATAAGTACTACCATAATTCCTGTTTAATTCCCCAGTATCCCAAACCCATCAAGGACCCATGACGGTCGGCTGCCCCGCGCCGTCAGGAACTCGCTGGAAGTGGAGGTCCGGATCTGGGGAGAAGACCATGGTGATCACCGAAGCGAATCAGAAGGTCATCATGTCATCATAAGCAAAATAAACAAAAGATTCATAATGGTGATAATACTAAAAGATTGATAATGGTGATAATACTAATGATTAGCATATTGATGATACTCACCATGATGAACTAATCATTAATGATACTAATAATGACTAATGGTGATTAACCTAATGTATCATGATTAGCTTGTCAACGTTGCTAGTGATTGATATGTGTAATCCTAATGAACTGTTAATCTCTGTGATAGCAGTGATCTTAAGCCTCATGGCACGGGGATAGAAATCACGAATTGTGGTCAATTTATTGCAATTGTTGTGGTGATTGTTTGCTACTCAAAGTAGTAAGAAGATTAAATGGATAGGCCACCACTAGTTTTTACACAGCCCTTCTAACGGACCCAGTTTTTCATAACTAATTATTAGCCAACGCATTAGGGCTGCTGTCATCTTCAACAGGATGGAAGCGAAATCTTGGAACCGAATTGCAGGCTTTCGAAGCACATTCAGTACGCCTATGGTTCCATGTACTGAACCATCAACCATAAATTAGCCATCAGACGCCATCATTCAGCATTGTTGAGAATTATGAATCACTAAGCATGTATCATTGTTTGCCATTTATCAGCCACAAGCTTAATTTAGAAATTATCATTGATTTTAACGGCAAATGATAATATATAATGATATTATTGATGGTTTATGAAGCCACAAGTGAACCACAAGTCTTCAGCAACAAAGCCTGTGTCAACCCTTGCTGCGGGCGCCGTGTCCAGGCTGCCCCAGCGCTCTCAGCACCTCCAGGTCCCTGAGCGCATAGTGAACCACGGTTCAGACATGGAGGATCCATTGGATCTTCATCAATCCATTGGTGTTTTTGATGAACGAAAATCCATGGTTTTCAGTCGATCCAATCGATTAACTAAATGACTAGGGCTTGATACACCATGGTTTTGATTTATCGTTATCAAGTAGTCATCAATGGTCATGTTTGGCCATTATTAAGACTTTGTAACTGTGACTTTACCATTCCCGATTTGTGAAGCATTGCGAATTTGCTGCTTCGGAATTCTGGGTGCGCCACCAATCGCGTCTATCTCGGGTGGGCTATTTGCCAGAAACAGCCAACCACCATGGTTGAGATGCGCCCATGTCTGCGACTCAAAGCCGCAGCTTTATGTGATGCTTAGTTGTTCTCATCAAGGCGTTGCTTGGGAATGAACGGGAATCAACGGGAAAGATAATGGTTGATAATGCTTTCGAATGTTCAACAATAGTTGATGATAGCTTGTCATAGTGATTGATGATGTTTGATTGCAATTGCTGATGATTGAGACGGATTGTTATGGCATTGTGGTTAGTTGCAGTTAATCATGGTTAGTAGGTAAGGTTTGCTTAATGATGGTTAATGATGCTTGGTGTTGGTGAATGACAATAATTGGTGTCAATATGGCCCCAATAGGCTGCGGTCAATGCATGAAACAATAGGCTGCAGTCAATGCATGAAACACTTGACTTGAATGAATGATTTCAAGAGATCGGATAGTAACTATGACATGCACGACCATGGGGACTGTCCAAGTGACCAATTGGTGTATGCTTACCTAGCAACAAGGTAGCCGTAGGTAACCTTACCAAGCAACTAGGTAGTCTATAAGTCGTAGGGGGTGAAAACACATTTGGTCCAAGCATTTTGGTTGGTAGTCCATGATGTCCCTGGGGAAGGTGCCACCCCTGTGTAGAGAACTCCCTTGCTTGCAACGGCCGAACCCTCAACTTGCTTCATTGCAAGTCAACTCATGAATCGGAAGACATAAGCAAGCATGTCTTATTTTTTTGATGAGATGCTTTATCAACCATCACAGCTCTGAACCATTTCTTCACCAGTTCACCAGCCATCATAGTTGTTAAACAGCCAAAAATGGTTCACGGATCCTGGTATTCGAGAGCTGTGTATTCTTCATGGATTCACGCATCCCTCAATCCGCTACTCGGACATTGCTTTAAATCCGTTCAGTTCCTATCTGAGCCATTTGCTTGATGGAGCCACGCCATTGTTCTAGCGAGATAGGGAAAGCTTTGAATCTACGGATTTGGGGATGTCAACGGAACATTGGATTAACATTGGCACCATGGCCGTACTGACAACCTCACGGGACTCGCTATGCCAGGTGCTGATCCTGTGGAGGCGGCAAGTGAGGCCGGGGACCGTGCAGAACTTGGGGACACCGTCCGTTGGTTTCAAGGCTCTCGAAACGTTTCAAGGCTCAATTCCTCTCATGAAGTCGGCACTCTTGGTGATCCAACGAGTGATCCTGGTTGGGGAGTGTATCACGGTCATGAAGTGCGAATGGCCACAATCTTACCTGTTGCAGCTGTCCCCTTTGATCAGAAACATCATATCAATGTCCCTCCATGACCTCATGGCAAGGCATTTGCACAAAAAGATGTTTGAAAGAGAGGTAACAAAGTTAGTAGCAAAAGAAACTTGTCCGAAAAATATGGTGAACACATCATCGAATATCCATGACATACGTTGTTCCCTTTTTTTAGTGTCATGCGTATTCCTCTCAACAGTCATGTTCATCAAACATCCTTCTATGATCAGCCTCCCCTGACACGTATGGAACCATGAACCACCGCCGGGCCATTTATCACTTGTCATCGATCATCAACCAGTACCCATGTCAGTCACCGCTGGTGTCCTCTCCAACAAGATCTGGTCAGACTCTTGTATCACTGAAGAGCCGCTGACTTAAGGGCTACCATATGGAGGATGCCAACCACTATTGACCATTATCAGGATTGACCGTGAACCACGATTCACCAGCATTAACCATTGGCAATGATTGACCAACATTGGTGATTCACCAGCTGCTTCAGTTAACCAACACGAACAAACTGACAAACAGCAGTAGCTTGGCTATGCCACTACTTAGGGCTCCACCTAGGAACTCCAGGGTATGGAACGCCGCTCACAGGAGGTCAAAGATGCTGAGCAAAGTGGTGATCTCAATAGCGGAACTGCTTGGGGTTGGCATCGTTTCCCCATGACTCGGACATTGAAAATGAATCAACCACGTGCAACCACCATAAGTGGTTTGTTGTTGTCAAGAACCCTTGGGTGTGGTGATGATTCAGAGCTGATAAGAAATACAACTGCAAGTTCGCCGATGAGCAGCCTCCTCACACTGCAAATCAATGCTCATTTGCAAGGTCAATGAATAGCCAACGGTTGAAATGTGTTGCTTCATGAGTCATTTCACAACTTCTCACTACCACAAGCCGACTCCAGATACATGAATTCATACCGGTGATTCCATCGATGGCGATGCCGGATGTTTGTTTCAGACTGGAGAATTGGGGTACCTTCATCTTAGGAGGCAGTTTTGTGGCGTTTTAGGTCACTGATAATCAGAGTTGTCCATCATTGGCCATCATCACCTCCATCAGTAACGACTCTCAGCACAGTAGACCTTAATGAACCATAATTGTTGGTTTCCGTCACCATACATATACATATATTCAGCGATTATTGATCATGAACCAAGTAAGTGAGCAGATCATTAAACCATTGGATGGGTCCTGTCTAAGGTGTCTCTCCACCAAGCAAGGCCTGGAAGGGGAGCAAACGAAGCAGCATGGATAGGTCAGATGTGTAGATAACTGACTGACTCGATAGATGGATAGGTGCGCACTTAGACAACTGTACACAGATAGCTAGATAGACAGGCAGATTGATAGATCGATAGGTCGGCAGGGAGCTAAGTAGGTAGACAGATACAGAGGCAAAAGCCTTGCCTCTTTCAGTGGATCGCCTTGCCGTGCAAAGCAGCCAGCCTCCCCAATTACACACACCATGAAGACTGGCAGTATAAGCAGATAGACAGGCAACCTACAACAGATTTGAACCAGCTATACATAACATGATGATTTTACCATCATTTAACCTCTACTTGCCAGGATTGCCAGGGTTGAACCATGAACTGCTGGTGTATACACGAGCTATGCCACCAACTATACATCCATGGCTGCGCCTTTTTGCCATCCTCAGCTTCAGGGGTTCCTATGGGAGCTGCTCCAAAAAGCCCGGCAGAAGACGAAAGACAAGGCAAGAAGGACATATGAAACAGAGAAAGAGAGAGAGAAGAGAGGGAGAAAGAGAAAGAGTGAGAAGACAGAGAGAAAGAGATGAAATGACAAACAATAGTAGTCTAATGGTCTAAAGTGGTTCACAGTGGCAATAGATTTCTTTCAGGGAGCACATGTTCATCAATAGGAAGCTGATGGTTTGCTTCGGGTCATTTCTTCATAGATCTGATTGTTTGTGCCGAGTGTGAGGGGCAGTTGATTCAATTGTTTACTTGATGTGTTGGTCGTAGGAAGAATTCTTTGCGGTTGAACTGAGATATGTTTACCCCCCCTGTTGATAATGGTTCAGTTATTGATAGTGATTCACGTGCGATTGGCAATGTTTCATGTGTTTGCATTGAAGAGGAAATACTCCTTCTGCAATGCTTTGCTATTGCGGTTCGTACAGCTCCTGTCAATAGATTGTCGATATCGAACTTCAACTTTGAGTTTGTGTTGGCCATCAACTGCCTCAATAGCCGCAAGTTCTTCCAATGATCCTTTCCAGTTGGGGAGTAGGCGCACGCACATAGGGTGTCCGCTTTCTCAGTTCATGGCCTCAACATAGCTGCTTTGGTGCCCTGCGTTTAGCTGCCAGTCATACTTCTGTTCGGAGACCCAGTGGGGACAGTGCACCAACACGAACTCACAACAAATCGTTTTTTTTCTGAGAAATGTTGAAAACAGTCCATTTATTCTGGATATGGAGGCCATCTTCTGGTGACACAAATTGATTCCATTGAAATCAGAACTTTTTCGTTGCGGACATTTCCAAAGTTGATGAGTTTGGAGCTGGGGCTCCACGGCTTGTCCTGAAGCTTCTCTGTGCTCAAGTTGAAAGATGAGTTTCTGATCTCCATCGATGTCGCCGCTGAAGTCCATCTTGGTCGCAGTTGCCATTGCCATCGTGGGGACTCTGCAGGGCTGTAGTAGCACTGATGATACCCTCATCGTCACCGAATGCGACGCCAACACCACGGCCGTAGGCTGCGTTGGGGAGGCAAGTAACGCCAGTCTGACTGATGCCTGTGAAAGGGCTAGGGTTTTGTTGGATTGCGTCTCCACTGCACTCTGTTGCCCGATCTTGTCCGACATGACCGCTGAATGGCTTGCATCAGGTATTGCAGAGGTGTCAGATTGCAATGTCACTGACCCTTGCGCATGAATGAGAAAGCAACATAGGTTCGGTTCACCCCAAGATCTCATTTTTAATCCTTCAAGGCAGCGTGACAAGAAAGGAATTGACCAAGTGCACCTTTGCCGCGAACTCCGCGCATATTTTCTCATGTTTCTTAGGCCTGATTTCAAAACGATGACCAGCATCGTTTGCTCGGACATCATGTCACTCCTCAAAAAATATAAATTTCCAATTATACAATATTATATCTATATTTATATATGTATATATACAAATATTTACATATACTCACGAACCTCACAGCTGTGTGATAATGGCAACATGGGTCTGGGCTTTTGCCGATGCGCCGTTTCCAGAAGGACGAATCATGTAACAGCAGAGAGACTGGGCTTTGCTCCTTTGAGCCCGACTTCACTATGAAGCACTTTCCTGGACGTCGAAAAAAAGTGTCGGAAACTTGTCCATAGAATGGCTCCCAGATTTGATCACTACATATCTACCGTTTTGGGTCAAAGATTTGGGGATTTTGGGGTTCCTCCCGTTCTCTGGACAGTCTCATGTGTAGGCAAAGTCTGGTCATAGCTTTCCCATTGCAAGCCCTGGGAGCCCTCTGAGAGCCTGGCAAGCCCTTCTCGGATGACAGCGCTTGGCGTTGCCGTCGCTCCAAGGTTAGGAAGGCTGTCAGTTTTGAGGAAGTTTGTTGATGGAGTTTCTTTGGTGACAGATGTGGAAAGGTCCTAGCACAAATTTTCACCAACAAGGTCACAAGGTCTACACAGTCTACACTTCGATCACCAACAGCTTTTTTCACCAATGTGGGGACACCAGACCCTATTGTTGTGAGCATAGGTCATTACCAAGAACTGTCATTACCAACCGCAGATTGCTGTTATCAAAGGCTCAATTATTTTTCGAGGTATGAACCATCTTTATGAATCATAGCCATTCTTGACTATCATCATTGTCAACCATCGCTACTTTCATTACTAATCACAAAGTGATGAGAATGGTGTCTACCGTTTCTCAACTATGAATATTAAGATTTGTTTAACGTCATCAGCTGTCAGCCGTGAAATCCAGTAGAATATCCATTCTTATACAACTATCAGTTTCACTTTGAATCATTGACAATAAGTACTACAGCAAATATCACCACTGTAGTACTCAAATACCATCATTGTTAACCAGTGAAAGTTATGCAACCATGAGTTATTACCGCTACAAATATTAGGCGCCAACCATCATGAGTTGACCCACCGTTGCAGCAACTTCACCACCTGCCTCGGCCAGATCGCAGCTGCCTTGCCGATGAGGCAGCGTTCTAGCGAGGTGCATAGGGAGGAAAGGGATTGAGAATCAGCCATCACGACACAGTATGATCATTTACAATGATTAATTGAGTATTAGTAATTAGTTGATTGGGTATTTTGGCCTATCCTGAACTATCATCAACACCTAATGAGTATTGATTGAGTATTAGTCGTTGGCCTGGTTGATGATGAATGATGGTTATTGATGTCATAGGCGAAAATTAACCATCATGTACCAGGTGCCATGATGAATCCAGATCAATATGCATTATTGATACTGGTCATTACTGGCTGTTGATTGTCAATGCTGGTTATGAGGATTGCTGATGACACATTTAAGTGGGGGTTCACAGTCATTCATGCTGGGATAGAACCACCTTGCATTTGCTTCATTGGGTTGTTGGTTGGAATAGGCTTATAGCTTGTACCCGGTAGTAAGCAAGAAAAATGGGGAGACAGCCAAGAAGAGTAGGTCTACTGTTTGGTTACGTGGTTGAACCCCCCTTGCTATGTCCAGAATCATTTTGGATCAAGCCCCGAAGAGCACCCAACACATTGCAATCATCATCATTGACTTTGCATTGTCATTGTCGTTCATAGCGGTCACGATGTCCCCACATGTTGACATCACTTTGTGCAGGTCACCTGCACTCAGAAGTTGGATGCAGTTTGGGTCGCATGGAACCAACAAACATCATCAGTTTTTGTCGCTTGTTGCGCCAGCTGCAACTTCTCAGAGGGGTGTTTTGTACTCACGGTTTCAGACAGCAGTTCAGCCCTGTTGCTGACCCCGCTGGAGTTCAGATGTCATGACTGTTGTTATCAGCTTGCCTGCAGCTGTGCAAAGCTTTTCCTCACAACCTCCGTGTTTGAGGTTGACTTCAGCTCTATGTCACCGGAAGTATCAGCCACCAACCACGTGTGTTTCATGAAACAATTTGTATGTTTGATCATTCACCAACTGATTTTTTTCGGACAGTTGAGTAAGTGTTTGGTTACAAATGTAGTTCTAAGTATGGTCGATATGCTGATAAGGGACTGGTTGATGGTCCGCCAGTATTTAGTTTCACGATCAGCACTCAGTAACAGCCTCTTCTTGAACCATCAGTTCTGGAGCGGTGGTCGTCTTCGATGGGTCGTGCCCATCCAGGCATGGTGTTTGAGAATGGGTCATTCTCAATTCCAAATACCCCAGGGCTAATAAACTATATTGGTCAAAAGGTGTTCATTACAAGCAATTCCCAAGCACTTCCCAAGCACTTGAAGCCACATGTCAAAGCACTGAAATCTGCAGGTCACAGAGCCTGCAGCTCCAGCGGAATCGCATCTCAGATGCGATGGAATCGTCACCGTGGAATCACAGTGTTCACATGCATCATTGGTGATGGTCAAACCGATGATCAACCGAAATCATCAGAATCATTCATCAGTGTTGATCATTAGTTGGTCAGTGTTTACACCAGAACGCTTAGTTCTGATCAACACTGGCTGATGATTGATACAGCTGCTGAGCAGGGTAAAAAGTGATGATTGCAACCAAGAAGCAAGTACATAGAAATCAAAAAATCCAATACTCAACATACTTCATGAAACATTTTCTCATGCAATAGCTTCACATTCATCCAATTTTGTCTCCCAACAGCTTCATAAAACCTGTCATTCTTTCATCGTGGGTCCTGCTGGCTATGTGAAGGCCATATGGACCATCTAGCCATGATATACGTGGTTGTTGCATCGCGGTTCCTGCCAAAAAGACCATCAACACGGGGGTCATGGGGCAAGATCATATCGTTGATGTTTTGGTAACTCATCCTAAAAATACCTACTGTTGAGTATGAAAATCCTTATGTACCAATCGTTCTCAGCCATGACTTATCCCCAAAAATCAACCCTTGTGTTGGATTATCTACCAGTGTTCTCTTGGCAATATCAGAAGCGCAGTAGTCACCACGGGTACTGGATCCTACTAACAAATTGTTAATCAACATTATTGATCACAACTGTTGCCATGCTTTGTTCTCACCATTTCGCCACAGAGTAGCGAGGCCCAAGCCTACGACAGCCCCTTGGATGGCAGCGGTGTCTTGGCTGCAGAGTGGCCGCCACTGTGAAGAGCTTTAGGGAACCTCGATGACGCAATGACTGGTTCCAGGTGGTGCTTCACCAATTAGAATGCCAAAGTGATATGATGATAGCAACGAATGGTGATACTGAGTGGGATTAACAGTATGATAGTGATGACCATGGTAATAATCATGAAGTCATAATGAATCCTATGCTCAAAACTCAAGAGTGTTGAAAATTGGCCAAGGCAGAAACTGTTGATCATTGCTAATCATTGTGTTGGGTGCCATGAATCTAGCGGGCCATGGAAACCTTTACCATGCACCCCACTTGTTCACATCCCAAAAAAGAGCTTAAGGAAGTCGAACTGTTGGAATGTTCATGCGCTATCAATTATGTCATACCCAGTTTATTAGTTGAAATTAATTATGTCTATCTTGAAAAAAGTCATGGCAAGCTACTATAAGCTACTCATTCTGCAAAAAGCGGCATGTGAGGATCTTAAGTATTTCGATCCGCACCCATCCTCATCGGAAATCTGTTTCTGGCAAGAGATGAATCACTACATGTGGCATGTGGATCCTCCCAAATGTGCACTGAACCGAAAGCTAGGCTTTAAGTCGGCCAAGGGATGTTGCATCCGGATCACGCCACCGGACCACCGGACGCTGAGCCCTGAGGTTGTTGGACAACCAGGCAGGAGTCGCTTCCAGGTTGAGTCATGACTTGGCAGCTGGTTGTTCACGGTGTTTCACCATGCCCAAGTGGACTTACCACTGCTGTTCTTGGTGTTTGCAGTGCATCGCATCATCAAACATGTTTCACCATCACTATTCACCATCACGGATTGTGGAACCGCAATGATCACATCGCAATTGGCATCATGACCACGACGCATTAGTTCACCGCCATTGCAATCTCACTTGCCAGGCTTCATGCCACCAGCCATGTATCCATGGGACCGGAGCCCCAGATGGTGAAGGTCGACAGGATGTTCACTTTCTGCAAAACGGTGGTCCACGTGCAGAAAGTGAACCAAAAAGCAGGTTGATTCACAGACTGGTTGATCAAGCAATGGCTTACTCAACCACACTCTGGTTGAAATGCAGAAAATCGCAGCTGAGCTATCCCAAGGCACCATATCTACAAAGTGGCACAGCTACCAGATATTGCATTCGAAACCAACACCTGCGTTAATGGCTGGCCTATCTCAGACAGTGTCAGCTTGTTGCTTACTGGCACCCGGTGGTGCCCCATTCCCATATTGGGGAGCATTACCGCGGCTATTTGCTCATTAATCATCGCCACGAACTGGACCATTCTCAATAAGCATCATTTGGATCAGCCACAGCTGTTGCTTGACCAATTTCTTGACACATCAACCATCCAACATGATGGTTGTTATCTTTTATCCATTATCAATCATTGATGAATGCTTCATACAAACCAACGTAAGCAGAACCACTGGCAGTGTGTACAACTATCATCGATCATTTCCAGACATTTTTATTCATTACTAAGCATTGGCCTTATTGCACTAGATCACCAACTGGTCATAACAAGCCATTGTTCATCAATCTTTATCAGCCATTACTAACCTACTACTTTTTCAGCATGCTTAATCAACCGTCAACAGCAACGACGGTGAAAATCACAATGGAAAACTCATTTTTCTTCATCCGACGTCAACTTTCACCACCTCTCCATGCTGAGGCGCCCACTCGACCCTACTGAGACGCTTCGCGGTACGCCGTGTGCAATGCGACCGCTTCAACAAGCTTCGCGGTACGCCGTGCGCGACCGCTTCCAGCAACAAAAGACCACGGCAATGCGGCGACGTTCAATGGTGGACAGCGGTTGATCATGGGTTGACCATCATTAGCTGGTTGATGACTGCTTGATAGCTCCACCATTCAAGGAGGCCCAAGCCTTTGATGTTTGGAAATTTGAAGGCACTGTGCAGTAGGTAATGTCACGTCCATAAGAATAAGCCACCTGTTGAGAAAACATTTGCTGTTTAGTGTGAAAGTGATTTGCTTGGTGTTTGTCACATTACATAAAATACATCCCTTAAAATTGTCGCTAGTGGCTATTACCAGCTGATGGTAATGGGTCTCATCAGCCCTTTGGGCTGAGTTGCAAAGATGATGAGATCAGTTTTCTAACACTTGGTCCACAACTTTGGCTTCACAAAATGCAAACTTTGGGCTTAAGAAAAGGCTTTGTTTCGAAGAACGTGCCTTCGAAGACTTTGGCTGAACTCAAGTCCTGCCTGCCACAGATGGGAAATTGAGAGAAATCTTTCAGTTTATTCTGCCACGTCGCTACTGTGAATGAAAACAGGCACAATCATGGCTAATGCATTTGCTGACACCACAAATAGATGCTTTCCTGCTACAACCGAATTGGCTCGTCATTGTGCATGTCATATTTTTCTTACCAAAGATGGCAATGGAATGAGGCGCATCTGAGCATGTTTTACCTTCAGCATCCAAAATCATGTGATGCTAGACCTCCTGCGGTAACAGCGCATGACTCGGGCCGAATTCGTGCACACTGTGATTGCATCAATCGCCATTGCCCAGCACTCAGTGATTTGATCCCTATGGTTCGTTCCTCATCCAAGCTCAACGTTTCAATGTTTCAAGCAGATGAGTCTTGCCATCATAAGATCATTGATCGACGATCAAAACAAAGCTGTGGAAACTAAGGCTCATGTTGCTGCCATTGAGACGAGGTGGGAGCTGAATCATCTGTACGAAGTGCGGGAATACCAACTGTAGCAGCAAGAATCGATCCTACTGTAGCGGTGAAACTGCTCTCCAAAAACAACTGTGCATTGGAAACTGCTCCACCTGTCACCAACCCCGATGTCTTGTCAACAGTCTCTCCGTAGCCGCGCTTCACCACAGGCTAGTAACAACCAACAGGAGACGGAAACCAAGAACTGCAGCTATCATCGATGCCAATAGTAACCAACAAATCGCCGACCATAACAGATCATTGAGTGGCAAATGATGACTAGCAGAATTAAAGTGCAAATTTTGATCCACAACTATAAACATCTATAAACTATAAAGCTCCTCGTGGCATCAGCTCTGAGTTGCCAGGATACACATGGCCACATTTGTCTCGGCCAGGCACTCAGCCGGGTGCCTTCCATGGACAAGAACATGGATATGATGCTTCATCACGATTGCTACTGGTGGTTAGTGATGGTGATTTAGCTGGGGTAATCCGTTTTGGAAAGCAACAGAATAGAGTAATAGAGAAAATGCTTACGTTGTTGATAATTCTTCAACCACCATGACTCAGGTGATATTAGACATATTTCTGAGATACATGGTGGTTGGTTGACCTTGAAGATAGAATCTACAACGGCACATTCATCCGAAAGATCAAGGACAAGTGCCAGGCAATCCGCGAATGGGTCGTACCCAGGTTCCACTGCAGATGTGAAAACCAAGCAGAAGTAAGTCAACTCGTCGCGGGCGATTTTAGTTTCGCAGCTCGGTTCTCTTCTGGCAGCTCGCGCTTTTGATGGGAATCATATCTTCCCCATTTCAGCAGCGGAACCACCAGGTTCATTCTTAGCCTTAATCGCAGGGCTGTTAAGCTATGACAAGACCACCTGGGTGCTTGCAGAATTGTCTTCATATGGGCCTACCAATTTTGTCTTCTAATTCGGGTTTTAGATCATTCCGATTTTTACAGCTCATGAACTGGGAAAGGCTCCCGACCTTCGCTAGAAAAGATGCTAATGATGCGTTTTCTCTCCCCTCTTAATCAGGAGCCATTAGTCGTTAGTCGTTAGCCGAAATAGCCCGTATGAATCATTAAGTGACCATCACGAACCATTTGTGACCACAATGAAGCAGTAGCAACCCTGATGATAAACCATCATCAGCCAATATCAGCACTTATTGGCTATTATCAAGCAGTATGGAGCATGATTGATGATTGTTCAGCATTCTGGTTAAGCATTACTGTCAGAAACCATAGCTTTAACCAGCAACCACGGATTAACCAACCATCATGGACTCATCATTGACCATGACCAGTATCACCTCCTTGGCACTTCACCAGGATGAGAACTACCAAGATCGCTTTGTCGAGTCCTTGAAAGCTAAGGCACCAGGGCGCACAGCTTTCTAATGGTCAGGCCGAATGGTTAATAGTGGTGTAATGGTGAATCAATTTGATGGTGAATCACTGGTTAAGAACTGGTGAATTCATGGTGAACAAGGGTTTAATGGTTACTCATGGCTTATCAATGGTCAATAGTGGCGAATAGTGGTTGACAATTGATGTTTGATAGTGGATAGTGACGATCGAAAGAATGGTTGATACAGCTTTATCATAGCAGAAAGCAACTGACACCAGAAGAGACTGCTGGCTGCGGAAGGTGGGGCAAAAACCTTCTATTACCAAAGAAACTCCTTTTTTTTTTGGATAAAGAGAACGCTAGTGATGTAATCACCACATTTATGAACGTTATGACTGGCTTCGTTGAGGGTTACTGTAAAGGGTAAAAGGATATGGTCAAACGACCGAAGAGGACACCTAGGACCATCAGGATGGAGCTGTGCTTGCCCCATTGTGGTTGCTGAAAATTCCCCACTATTCTTTTTACCAATCCAACTATCGTTTAGCATGGCGAGAGAAGCTACAACTATGACCCGTGAAATTGGTGTTGCCGCTGATCACCAGTCAGTATATTGTTCTTTTGTCTAATCTGAAACTTCCTCCTATCGAAGGCAAGCAAGAGGCCGTAATATTTGACCAGAACAATTGGATACTAATCATGATTGTGTGATGATTCATCCATTACAGCAGTGATGAACCATTCTTAGGAGTTATCTACCATTAATCATTTTTGTTTCCATGGCTACGGTGGATTGATGATTTGTTGTTAATTGCAGTAGCCAAATAGGAAGATCCATGAGGGAACACCTCATCCCTGAGGAAACACCCCTATCCCGTTACTGAACCATGGCTGCGAATTGTTCAGAAGCTGATGACTAACAACGGAGTAAAGTTGAGTATATTGAATACTGTAAAGGCAGTATGTAAATGACCAAATAAGTTGTTGCCGTTTGTGACATCTTGGACGAACGACGACGCGCACAACAAGCAAACAAATGCCAACGAAATACCGACAAGAATAATTACAAATGCAATGGCCAAGAAGATTCACAATACAGTCGTAGATGACTGAGCTTCGCATGATGAATATTGGGATGCACATGTGGTCCTACTAGGCCATGGGATCCCTATCACCCGTAGGGTTGATGTTGCAGGGAGTTATGTAAGCACCTAACTAAAGGACAGTAAAGGTTGCCGAATCAGCAACTGCAACTGGTCATCCTTTTGGATAATGAATGGATTCAACTGTTGCTCAACGCTTTCCAGGAACTCTATGCGCAGAAATGGGGCTATACTTGGGAGGTGCGGAAGGAGAACAGCCACCCACACTGCTGAGGGAGGACGTGTGAGGACTCAGATGAGCTCATGACTCTTCTAATGGCTAAGTCTTATGACGTTGAAAGGATCGATATGAAGTAGTGCACTCTTGCCAAGCTTGATGGAGCCATGTGGGTGCCTCAAACCCAGCAACTCCTTGTGGTGGCGATTTGCTCGGCCAAAGGGTACGTCTTGGATCATATCCCTAACACCAGGAATCGCTGATCTATCCGCATGATTGTACTCGGAAACCATTTGGAAAGAATTGATGAACTCTCCACTGTTGAATTGCTATCTATGTTCAATCGCCATTCAAACTATTCCAAGCGCAAAAGGCACAGCACCGACCACTTCCCCCATCAATGGATCCACGGCGCCAGAAGTTCCAAGACAACAACATCAATTGCCCGAAGCTCGGGTGAAGCCATGCAGCCGGGGATACGATGATCACAGGATGGTTGGACAACGCTTACCATGGATTGATAGTGGCTGGTGAAAGTGCTTCTTGGTGGTTGAGAATGCTGGTGAAGTAATGGATGCGAATTGTTCCTTAATGAGGAAGAATGGTTGATAGTGATTGCTAAACATCATAGGTCAATGGTGAAGAATTGTTCATTAGCAAGCTGTTGATATACCTTCGATTATGGGTTTTCGTTATTTTGAATCCCCTGTTCCCATAATTTATTAATTTTGTGCTCACTGTTTCATTGGAGCTTCAGTTGGTTGATTGAGATTATTGTGAAGAGATTGGTATGTGGGGTTATGGGAGGCTGCAATGTATTCGACGTCTCACATTTTGGGGATGGGTATAGAGCCATAGTGCAAATCCCACTTGACCAACCAGCACACGGCATAAGAATGGCGCCCAGTGAGCAGGATGTCGATCATTCTCCTCACGCACTAAGGCTATGGCACGGAATCGCTAAGGAACCGGTGTGTTGATGTTATCAAGATATCCAATTCTGCCATTGACCAATAGTCACCACTGTCAAGGATTATACCATCCTATTTGATTATGAAGGGTTGCAATATGTTACACTGATCCGATCATTAATGCATCCTTTTGTTTGTACACTCATCCACTCAAACCCTATTGTGTAACTGGTTCTGGATAGCCAATTTGGGCCTTGGATCGCCCTGGCACTGCAATGAGGTGATGACTTCCGACCCGTGCGCTGGCGAGGCGATTTCCGCTACTGCAAATTGGAGGTGCTCCTCCAGGGGATCCGTGGGGGTTCCTTGGGGGTTCCCTGCAGTGGAAGCCCAATGTCCACAGTTGATGACCAAACTGCGGTCAGCAATGTGGGTGTGTCAGTGCCGAACTGCACTTCCAAGTAGCATTAGAAAGCGTGATGTTTTGGCAGTTGGGCGTGTTAATCTTTTCAGACCACATCGCCAGATGCAAGTGGCAAGGAACCATCACAAGAAACTGCAGTAGCAAGTACAATTTCAGAAGAATGTCAACTGCAGTTCTTTGGGGACCAAAGCGGAGCTGACAGACTCACTACTTTCAAAGCAGATGTCTCTTGAGCTCGTCCATATTTAATTCAAGCATCAAACTGAAATCTTGATTCAGGCTGCAACACCAGTTTCTCATCGCAGGGAGTTATACCACTCGGCAGAGCATTGTTTCCATTGTGTCACTGGAATTCTTACCCAACATCAGGAGAACTTTCATACACCAACTCATGAATTCAAGAAGTGAAAAGAAATGATGCGGTTTACCATCCAATTCTCCAAATGCATTGTCTAAATGTCCCCTTTCAAATGGCTGGGGTGGTTTCTGCACGTCGCCAGGCCTTGAAGAAGCTGCGGAAGCAGATAAGGCGCAAGGGATGCATGGTGTGCATGGTGTGCATGCACACCTGCTGTTCATGGGCCATGGCGGGCCACCATGGGATTTCCACTAAACTCCTTGGGACATTCCGAAGGATCGGAACCCAATCCGTTGGTACATTGGACAAGCACCACCAAGCCACCGACCAGATGGGACTGAGCTCCCAGGAAGCTCCAAAAATCTGATCAACACCCTACGCGCAGCCTGGCTGTACATCGGAAGCTGTGATGCTCCGTTACTGTTTCTTATAAGTTGATGCCAATGGTCGCTTGATGGTTGATCATGGTTGGTAATTTGGTTGTAAAGGCCTACATGCAGGAATTGATGTTTTACACCACCCGTTTATAGGGTGAATGGGAATAAATTGCGCTAAAATGGATTACTGCTTGGCGTTTTGTTGGTTTGTTTAGGCAAGGAGTTTACAATGTTAGGGAGGGAGAGACATGAGTGACAGTACGTTCATACTCGGTTTGCATAGTTCTTGTGGCCAACATGTCCGTGTTTTCTTCAACGAGAACATTGGGCCAGATGTTAGCTCTTGATTAAGAAGCAAAGTACAACATGCCAGTTCTTGCACTGGGATCTCTTGTTCTAATCATGGAAATTCTGTAGGTACGAACTGGGAATGTGAAGTCGTATTGTAGCAGTCCAGAAGAAGTAGTGAATGAATCTAATCGCTTGGTGGTTTACACTTTATGGTGGTGATTATGATGATGATGATGATGATGATGATGATGATGATGATGATGATATTTTCATTTGTTTAATGCTGTAATTTGTGGTGGTTAATTAGTTATTTACGTAATCATCAGAAGGTCAAGAAAGGGAATAGCTGGCGAGTTCCTGGTTGCTGTTGGTTGATTGATAGTGCTAAGTATTCCAGTGTTGTGTTGGAATACGACAATAGAAATAGAGGTCCCAAAAACGTTGGTTGGTTGGGTGGTTGTTCAGGGTAGTGAGCAGCCGTGGTTCGGGACTGTATAGATAAGGTTTTTTGCAGTGGGTGGTTCTCCCAGTAGTTTGTTTCCTGAATGGCTTCTTGTGCCAAGGTGACTACATTTTTTGGCACGATGTTTGAAGCTCAATGGGCATGGTCGCAAACGAGCTACGCAGCAGAGTATCACCAGTAGATAGATGTGTGGATAACCATGGTTGCTTCACGGATAAATTGTCAATGATCTTTCAAGGTTAGTGATGGCAAGCGCGATCTTTTTTTGTGGCGGACCATGAAAACTTACACACAATTGCCAAGAGTTAAACTCTCGGCAAGGGTGCTATGAGCCATAATGACATGACACATGTCCAGCTGTAGATACCATATTTACATATGTGTACATATTATATATATATATATACACACAATGTGTGTAAGTAATCTGCTATCCGGTATGAGAATGTTCAGTTTCTGATTAGTTGTGATGGGGTTGTTATCACCCTTTTCACCTGACTGGGCTTGCCATCACCCAATGAACTGAGTAATTGGAACCACCCCTGATATAACGAACATGAACCGGGAATATCAGTTTCTTAATCTCTCCATTGACCGGGCTGTCAGAGATTGAATATGGGATGTGGTATTGCCAGTTAATAACCAAGTAAACGCCAACACTGCAAAACAATTAATTGTGTGATCATCGTTTTAGACAGGGTCCATCAACCCTCTCATGCACGGTTTGACCACTAGCTTATCAGTAGCTCAAGTCTTTCTTGAGTATTCATCAATCCTTGTGTGGCCGATGAATATCGGTAATTCACTGGTCCCCGGATTCCAAAGACCTCGTCAGTCCCACTGCCGCCCCCATCTTGGTAATTTGCGCAGCCAAAATGCACTCTGTGATGGTTGACGATGATTGATAATTAAAAAATGGTCAATCGGTTTCTAATGTTCCGCTATAGGCCTAGCAACATTCAAGGACGGTTGAAAACAAGAGGCAAGATGACAACTAAAAAAACAACTATGTAGCAAAGCCATTTGTTATGCAATGACCCCAAATTGGTTCATGATGTTTATCCCCTCCTTTTTCCCGAGAGCGCCTGCGAAGGGTTCTTCGTAAAAAAGCAGCCGTATATAAACATCTGCACATCAACATCATCACATCATCACATTCACATCATCACATCTGCACATCAACATCATCACATCTGCACATCACAACATCTTCACACCTTCACACCTGCAGATCTAGATCTTCACACCCTCACATCTGCCGACCTAGATCTTTATACAACCTCGCATCTGCAAATCTAGATCTTCACACCCTCACATCTGCAGATCTAGATCTGGCCTACGCCGCGGTGTTGAGGTACTGGCGGCGCCGGGTAGATCTGTTGCGGATGTTGATTGGTCCTCTCTTGGGTTTGGATTTACTCTCACCTGGTCAGGATGATAGGAAGGAGGCCATCAACAATGTGTTGCTAGTGGGAAGGCTCCTACACCAGGTTCATTGCAATTTCTGCTGATGAATGTGTGCTGCTGATTCAAACTAATTGATCCCCCTTGAAATACTGGATCAATTGACAGGGATTGTATGGGATTGTCCTTGCATACTGAATCAATTGGCAGGGATCTTCCTGGAATACTAAGACTATACTGATACCATACCGATGCCAAACCAATACCACATTCATTCCATACATATTTTTGTATGCTTTTACCATGCCAACACCGTGCTAAAAGCATACTAGTAGCATTCTAATACGTCTCTGATAGCATACTAATCAAAGGAAGTTTCAGAGAAAATTCCGTGTTACGAACATTTAAAACCACTAATAATCCATTGTTAAAGCACTGAGAGTTAAAGCATTGAGAGTTAAAGCACTGAGAGTTAAAGCATTGAAAGTTAAAGCATTGAGAGTTAACGCGCTGAGAGTTAAAGCAATGAGAGTTAAAGCATTGAGAGTTAAAGCCTTGAGAGTTAAAGCATTCAGAGTTAATGCACTGAGAGTTTTAGCACTGAGAGTTAAAGCATTGAGAGTTAAAGCACTGAGAGCTAGAGCAATGAGAGTTAAAGCAATGAGAGTTAAGGCATTGAGAGTCAAAGCACTGAGGGTTCAAGCAATGAGAGTTGAAGCATTGAGAGTTAAAGCATTGAGAATGAAAGCATTGAGAGTTAAAGCATTGAGAGTTAAAGCACTGAGAGTTAAAGCACTGAGAATTAGAGCATTGAGAGGTAAAGCAATGAGAGTTGAAGCAATGAGAGTTAAAGCGTCAAGAGTTGCAGCAATGAGAGTTAAAGCATTGAGAGCTAAAGCGTCAGGAGTTACAGCAATGAGAGTTCAAGCATTGAGAGTTAAAGCACTGAGAGTTATAGCATTGGGAGTTGCAGCATTGAGAATTCAAGTTTTGGGAGTTAAAGTGGCGAGAGCTACAGCAATGAGAGTTAAAGCACGGAGAGTTAAAGCATTGAGAGTTAAAGCAATGAGAGTGAAAACATTGAGAGTTAAAGCACTGAGAGTTCAAGTGACGATTTGTCTGACTGTCATCACTTTTCGAAGTTGACAAATTTAAAATGAAGGAAGTCTCGCGCGAAAGCTTTGTTTTGGAGACGATGTCTGGGACTGCTGTCGCTTTTAGAAGTTGACAAGTTGAAAAATGGAGGACGTCTCACACGACAGCTTCGTGCCGGCCACGATCTCTGTGACCGTTGCCACTTTTTGAAGTTGACAAACTGAAAAACCAAGGAAGTCTTACAGGACAGCTTGGTGCCGGCCACGATCTCTGTGACTGTTGTCATTTTTTCAAATTGACACGCTGAAAAATGAAGGAAGTCTCACACGACAGCTTCCGGCTGGTTCTGGGTTGGTTCTGGTGCTTCTGGGCTGCGTCTGGGTGCTTCTGCTCTGCTTCTCGGTGCTTCTAAGCTGCTTCTGGGATATTTCTGGGTGCTTCTGGGCTGCTTCTGGGTGCTTCTGGCTGCTTCTGGGTGCTTCTGGTCTGGCTGCTTTTGGCTGCTTTGGTTTTCTTGTTGTTGTTGTTGTTGTTGTTGTTGTTGTTGTTGTTGTTGTTGTTGTTGTTGTTGTTGCTGGTGGTGGTGGTGGTGGTGGTGGTAGTGGTGGTGGTGGTGGTGGTGTTGGTGTTGGTGTTGTTGTTGGTGTTGCTGTTGTTTGCGCTGCGACAGTATAGGCATTTGATGGCTCCGAAAATTATGGGCGCAATTTTTTCAGTTTATAGTGAAATCACCTTGGAAACTTCCGCCCCCGGCCTGCCCGGGTACTATGTTACCATACTGTTACCATGGTAATACTATATTGATATCATACCAAGACCATACTGCCACCGTACTAATACGGTATAATTTCTAAGGGAAACCAAAAGATTGTTTTGGGAAACCATGGGTTTCTCGGAAACCCCAAATTTTTCTAGGGAAACCATGCGTTTTTTTCGGGAACCCGGCGGTGGGTTTGAGGAAACCATTGCGTTATTCCAAGGGAAACCATGGGATTTTCTAGGGAAACCATGGGGCTTTCAAAGGAATCCATGGGGATTTCTGACGAAGCCATGGGATGTAATTCCTTCGGGAAACCATTGGATTCTCATAGCGAGACCAGGTGACGCCACATTAATACCACGCTGCCCTAGCAGGAAGAGATTGCGTATGCCTGGCCCTCACTGACATGAGGCAGCTCCATCTAGATTCTGAATGTGGGATTTGACTATGGCAAAGCGGGCTGCCTACATTGCCTTGAAGAAGATCGAGGCAGTGTCTTTCTTTGTTTGTGGGGTTCTGCGCGGCCTGTGGCAAGTGAGCATGCGTTGTGACTGTCCAGGTCCTCCCTCCACCAGATCGAGAGCCAGCTTTCCGGAGGCTGTCCGGATCTCAGCGAGCGTAGTTGATGACAACTATCAACCAATCCATCGCGGCGACTTTCTGAGGCTGCGACAATGGCATCCGGACAAAAACTCACATCAGGTGGAGGCAAGGGCTTTGAACGTTGTGTTCGCGCCAATCCACGCGATGTTTGTGGAGGTGGCCGAGGAAGTCTTCAGGTTCCTCCAGAAAGGATAATTCCTTCTGGAGTGTGCCTTTGTGGCAGCATGGGTCCATGCGGTTCTTGGAATTTGAAATGGTGGTGGAATTAGTTGAGAGCCCTACACTATCAGCTTCGATCCCCTTGACAGCAGCCTCTTTCTCAAATGGACGTGCCTTCGCCTCCAGTGATGATAAAATGCAAACGGTTGGAAATAAGATGATTAGCTTGTATATAGTATGCGCAGATGAGCAACTGGCTTTGATGATGATGGTCAATCATGATTGAGTTGCTCTGGTACGTTTTCCTCTGGTACGTTTTGCCTTGGTACGTTTTGCTCTGGTACGTTTTGCTCTGGTACGTTTTGCTTTGGTACGTTTTGTTGCGGCACGTTAGTTGCCTTGGTACGGTTTCCTCTGGTATGTTTTGCGGTGGTACGTTTTGCCTTGGTACGTTTTGCCCTGGTACGTTTTGCTCGGGTACGTTTTGCTGTGGTACGCTTTGCTGCGGTACGTTTTGCTGTGGTGCGTTGTGTCTTGGTACGTTTAATCTTGGTACGTTTTGCGGTGGTACCGTTTGCTTTGGTACATTTTGCTGTGGTACGTTGTACGTTTTGCCTTGGTACGTTTTGCCTTCGTGCGTTTGATCTTGGTACGGTTTGCGGTGGTACGTTCTGCTTTGGTACGTTTTGCTGTGGTACGATTTTGCTGCAGTACGTTTTGCCTTGGTACGTTTGATCTTGGTACCTTTTGTGGTGGTACGTTTTGCTGTGGTGCGTTTTGCTGTGGTACGTTTTGCTTTGGTACGTTTTGCTCTGCTACGTTTTGCCTTGGTGCGTTTGATCTTGGTACGTTTTGCCTTCGTGCGTTTGATCTTGGTACGTTTTGCCTTCGTGCGTTTGATCTTGGTACGTTTTGCCTTCGTGCGTTTGATCTTGGTACGTTTTGCCTTCGTGCGTTTGATCTTGGTACGTTTTGCCTTCGTGCGTTTGATCTTGGTACGTTTTGCCTTCGTGCGTTTGATCTTGGTACGTTTTGCCTTCGTGCGTTTGATCTTGGTACGTTTTGCCTTCGTGCGTTTGATCTTGGTACGTTTTGCCTTCGTGCGTTTGATCTTGGTACGTTTTGCCTTCGTGCGTTTGATCTTGGTACGTTTTGCCTTCGTGCGTTTGATCTTGGTACGTTTTGCCTTCGTGCGTTTGATCTTGGTACGTTTTGCCTTCGTGCGTTTGATCTTGGTACGTTTTGCCTTCGTGCGTTTGATCTTGGTACGTTTTGCCTTCGTGCGTTTGATCTTGGTACGTTTTGCCTTCGTGCGTTTGATCTTGGTACGTTTTGCCTTCGTGCGTTTGATCTTGGTACGGTTTGCCTCGGTACGTTTTGCTGTGGCGCGTTTTGCCTTGGTACGCTTTGCTCTGGTCCGTTTTGCTGCGTGGCACGTTTCGCTTTTTGCTGGATGTGTTTTTCAAAAATCAAAGCATTTTGGTACAAGTCCTTCTTGAGTGAAATGCATGGAAGGTACCATAGAAAATTGATCCCCCTTGAAATACTGGATCAATTGACAGGGATTGTATGGGATTGGCCTTGCATACTGATTCAATTGGCAGGGATCTTCCTGGAATACTAAGACTATACTGATACCATACCGATGCCAAACCAATACCACATTCATTCCATACATATTTTTGTATGCTTTTACCATGCCAACACCGTGCTAAAAGCATACTAGTAGCATTCTAATACGTCTCTGATAGCAAACTAATCAAAGGAAGTTTCAGAGAAGATTCCGTGTTACGAACATTTCAAACCGCTAATAATCCACTGTTAAAGCACTGAGAGTTAAAGCATTGAGAGTCAAAGCACTGAGAGTTAAAGCAATGAGAGTTAAAGCAATGAGAGCTACAGCATTGAGAGTTAAAGCATTGAGAGTTAAAGCACTGAGAGTTAAAGCATTGAGAGTTAAAGCACTGAGAGTTAAAGCATTCAGAGCTAATGCACTGAGAGCTAAAGCATTGAGAATTAAAACATTGAGAGTTAAAGCACTGAGAGCTAAAGCGCTGAGAGTTTTAGCATTGAGAGATACAGCATTGAGAATTCAAGCCTCGAGAGTTAAAGTGTCGAGAGCTACTGCAATGAGAGTTAAAGCACTGAGAGTTAAAGCATTGAGAGTTAAAGCATTGAGAGTTAACGCGCTGAGAGTTAAAGCAATGAGAGTTAAAGCATTGAGAGTTAAAGCCTTGAGGGTTAAAGCATTCAGAGTTAATGCACTGAGAGTTAAAGCATTGAGTGCCAAAGCATTGAGAGTTAAAGCCTTGAGGGTTAAAGCATTCAGAGTTAATGCACTGAGAGTTAAAGCATTGAGAGCCAAAGCATTGAGAGTTAAAGCACTGAGAGCTAAAGCGTCAGGAGTTACAGCAATGAGAGTTAAAGCATTGAGAGTCAAAGCACTGAGAGTTAAAGCAATGAGAGTTAAAGCATTGAGAGTTAAAGCATTGAGAGTTAAAGCAATGAGAGTTCAAGGATTGAGAGTGAAAGCACAGAGAGTTACAGCAATGAGAGTTAAAGCATTCAGAGTTCAAGTGACGATTTGTCTGACTGTCATCACTTTTCGAAGTTGACAAATTTAAAATGAAGGAAGTCTCGCGCGAAAGCTCTGTTTTGGAGACGATGTCTGGGACTGCTGTCGCTTTTACAAGTTGACAAGTTGAAAAATGAAGGTACGTCTCACACGACAGCTTGGTGCCGGCCACGATCTCTGTGACTGTTGTCGCGAAGGAAGTCTCACACGACAGCTTCCGGCTGGTTCTGGGCTCGTTCTGGTGCTTCTGGGCTGCGTCTGGGTGCTTCTGCTCTGCTTCTCAGTGCTTCTAAGCTGCTTCTGGGATATTTCTGGGTGCTCCTGGGCTGCTTCTGGGTGCTTCTGGTCTGGCTGCTTTTGGCTGCTTTGGTTTTCTTGTTGTTGTTGTTGTTGTTGTTGTTGTTGTTGTTGTTGTTGTTGGTGGTGGTGGTGGTGGTGGTGTTGGTGTTGTTGTTGGTGCTGTTGGTGTTGCTATTGTTTGCGCTGCGACAGTATAGGCATTTGATGGCTCCGAAAATTATGGGCGCGATTTTTGTCAGTTGATAGTCAAATCACCTTGGAAACTTCCGCCCCCGGCCTGCCCGGGTACTATGTTACCATATTGGTACCATGTTAATATTATTTTGATATCATACCAAGACCATACTGCCACCATACTAATACGGTATCATTGCTAAGGGAAACCAAAAGATTGTTTTGGGAAACCATGGGTTTCTCGGAAACCCCAAATTTTTCTCGGGAAACCATGCGTTTTTTTCGGGAACCCGGCGGTGGGTTTGAGGAAACCATTGCGTTGTTCCAAGGGAAACCATGGGATTTTCTAGGGAAACCATGGGGCTTTCAAAGGAATCCATGGGGATTTCTAACGAAGCCATGGGATGTAATTCCTTCGGGAAACCATTGGATTCTCATAGCGAGACCGGGTGAAGTTGGCTTGATTCATGGACACTTTTGCCTCTGCGCTTATGCGTACCACGCTGCCCTAGCAGGAAGAGATTGCGTATGCCTGGCCCTCACTGACATGAGGCAGCTCCATCTAGATTCTGAATGTGGGATTTGACTATGGCAAAGCGGGCTGCCTACATTGCCTTGAAGAAGATCGAGGCAGTGTCTTTCTTTGTTTGTGGCGTTCTGCGCGGCCTGTGGCAAGTGAGCATGCGTTGTGACTGTCCAGGTCCTCCCTCCACCAGATCGAGAGCCAGCTTTCCGGAGGCTGTCCGGATCTCAGCGAGCGTAGTTGATGACAACTATCAACCAATCCATCGCGGCGACTTTCTGAGGCTGCAACAGTGGCATCCGGACAAAAACTCACATCAGGTGGAGGCAAGGGCTTTGAACGTTGTGTTCGCGCCAATCCATGCGATGTTTGTGGAGGTGGCCGAGGAAGTCTTCAGGTTCCTCCAGAAGCGAAAATTCCTTCTGGAGTGTGCCTTTGTGGCAGCATGGGTCTATGCGGTTCTTGGAATTTGAAATGGTGGTGGAATTAATTGAGAGCCCTACACTATCAGCTTCGATCCCCTTGACGGCAGCCTCTTTCTCAAATGGACGTGCCTTCACCTCCAGTGATGATAAAATGCAAACGGTTGGAAATTATTTGATTAGCCTATATATAGTATGCGCAGATGAGCAATTGGCTTCTGATGATGATGGTCAATCATGATTGAGTTGCCTTGGTGCGATTTCCTCTGGTACGTTTTGCCTTGGTA
Source organism: Symbiodinium kawagutii (assembly GCA_009767595.1). NCBI lineage: Eukaryota > Dinophyceae > Suessiales > Symbiodiniaceae > Symbiodinium > Symbiodinium kawagutii. The sequence goes on along the minus strand of VSDK01007396.1, from coordinate 171,394 downwards.
CGTTTTGCTCTGGTACGTTTTGCTCTGGTACGTTTTGCCCTGGTAGGATTGATCTTGGTACGTTTTGCGGCGCTACGTTTTGCTGTGGTACGTTTCGTTGCGGTACGTTAGTTGCCTTGGTACGGTTTCCTCTGGTATGTTTTGCAGTGGTACGTTTTGCCTTGGTACGTTTTGCCCTGGTAGGTTTGATCTTGGTACGTTTTGCTGTGGTAGGCTTTGCTGCGGTACGTTTAGCTGTGGTGCGTTGTGTCTTGGTACGTTTAATCTTGGTACGTTTTGCGGCGGTACCGTTTGCTTTGGTACATTTTGCTGTGGTACGTTGCACGTTTTGCCTTGGTACGTTTTGCCTTCGTGCGTTTGATCTTGGTACGGTTTGCGGTGGTACGTTCTGCTTTGGTACGTTTTGCTGTGGTACGATTTTGCTGCAGTACGATTTGCCTTGGTACGTTTGATCTTGGTACCTTTTGTGGTGGTACGTTTTGCTGTGGTACGTTTTGCTATGGTGCGTTTTGCTGTGGTACGTTTTGCTTTGGTATGTTTTGCTCTGGTACGTTTTGCATTTGTACGTTGTGGCCTGGTACGTTTTGCTCTGTGGTGCGTTGTACGTTTTGCCTTGGTGCGTTTGATCTTGGTACGTTTTGCGGTGGCACGTTTTGCTGTGGTACGTTTTGCTGTGGTACGTTTTGCTGTGGTACGGTTTGCTGTGGCACGTTTTGCTGTGGTGCGTTTTGCCTTGGTACGTTTTGCCTCGGTACGTTTTGCTGCGGTACGTTTTGCTGTGGTACGTTATGCCTTGGTACGTTTTGCTCTGTGGTGTGTTCTACGTTTTGCTCTTGGTACGTTTTGCTCTGCTACGTTTTGCCTTGGTAGGTTTTGCCTTAGTTCGTTTTGCTGGGGTACGTTTTGCAGTGGTACGTTTTGCTGTGGTACATTTTGCTCTGGCGCTTTTTTGCCTGGTACATTGTGCTGTCTGGTACGCTGTACGTTTTGCTCTTGGTACGTTTTGCTCTGCTACGTTTTTGCCTTGGTAGGTTTTGCCTTAGTTCGTTTTGCCGTGGCACGTTTTGCTGTGGTACGTTTTGTTGTGGCGCGTTTTGCCTTGGTACGCTTTGCTCTGGTCCGTTTTGCTGCGTGGCGCGTTTCGTTTTTTGCTGGATGTGTTTTTTTCAAAAATCAAAGCATTTTGGTACAAGTCTTTTTTGGGTGAAATTCATGGAAGATACCATAGAAAATTGATGTGCCATTCAAAAATCTCAGCATTTTGGTACAAGTTTTTTTGGTTGAAATGTTTGGAAATTGCCATGCAATTTTGATGTGCCATTAAATTATCAAAGCATTTTGGTACAAGTCTTTTTTTGGTGAAATGTATAGAAATTGCCATGCAAAATTGATGTACCATTAAATTATCAAAGCATTTTGGTACAAGTCTTTTTTGGTGAAATGTATTGAAATTGCCATGCAAAATTGATGTACCATTAAAATTTCAAAGCATTTTGGTACAAGTTTTTTTTGGTGACATGTACAGAAATTGCCATACAAAATTGATGCACCATTTCCAAATGAAAGCATTTTGGTACAAGTTTTTTTGGTGACATGCACAGAAATTGCCATACAAAATTGATGCACCATTTCAAAATGAAAGCATTTTGGTACAAGTCTTTTTTTGCTCTGGTACGTTTTGGCCTGGTACGTTTTGCTCTGCGGTACGTTGTACGTTTTGCTTTGGTGTGTTTCGTCTTGGTGCGTTTTGCTGTGGTCAACACCTTGTTTTTGGTTTCTCTTTATCAGCGTTTTCCCCATCATCATCATCATCATCATCACCATCATCACCATCATCATCATCATCATGATCGGATCTTAATTTTCGTCTGTGAAGTTTTGACTATCATACTTGACGCTGCTATGACATCACCTTTCTCGGGCCAACCGTCGTCTAGTTCTTTTCTGGTAAACCATCCAGAAAACCTTATTTAGTGAATTTTACATTGGAAGGGATTGTGTTGAAGTTCAAAAGCTGATTGGTTTCCATCAAACACCATGACCATTGGGATGGCGGGGAGTAATTTCTCGAGGGATGAACACTGCACCCCAGCTGTAGATCCCCAGTCACGTTTCAGGTCGACACTCACATCATGCAGCCAGAGATTCCTTTGATCCACTTCTTGGCAAAGGCCAACTATGCGTCCGGGCGCGCAGTGACAGCAAAATTGTTTGGACCCAAATTTGACGAGTTCAGAATTGATTTGATCAACAAAGCTCCAATTCCGATAGAATTGGACCAGAAATGAGATAGAATTGGAGTTTCGGATGGATTCCCCTGCAAAATCTTCACTAAGGCCTGTGGTTTTCACAGAGAATGCCGCGGACTCAGAAATTTCCTCGCAGCAATTGTGCTCCGAATTCCGTGACGACTTTGATACGGAGCAAGACAGGTTCGCTCTTGAGAATGCCTTCACCAGGACGCCATGCCTATGCATCACCACCACCACCACCACCACCACCATCATCATCATCATCATCATCATAATCATCATCATCATCATCATCATCATCATCATCACGGGCAGTACTTTCCTCATCAACATAGTCAGCATGTGCAGATTGCAGGCAGAGGACGGGCACGATGCTATGTCCAAGTGTCGAGTAACCATCGTCAGGCGCTGTCTCTGAACAACGGTGTCTTCTTCTTGGAGGCAACCGGGGTGAGGCTCCATGGTCCATGGTGGATCAATTGAACAAATCACTGCGGCAAGAATCAGCTGGACCAGATTGTTATTGGACCATCTGTGGTTAGCTGAAAAGAAGTTGAACCACCAAGAGTACGAGGCTGGAGCCCACATGGCTGTCGTTGTGCTGAATGCATGGTGGAACCTTCAGCTTTGACCTCCCAACGCCCCTCTAAGGGCTCCCCCTTGGTGGGTTTACTAAAGAAAGATTCCACCTAAAGCAACACAATCCTCCACCATTGAAGCAGTGTTACAGGGTATAAATGTGAAGGTCCTGTTGTTGGTCACGTTGATCACCAGGCTTCCAAGAGAGGTTCAGCTCAAACGTTGTCGGCAGATTTTATAGACCCCAATGGCCAATGATTAAAAAGCTATTAAGGACTTTAAGGAACCTTTCATCATGGCTGAATCGTGGTTGATTATTCCCAAACAATGGTAGGACTGATTGATATTGGTTGATAATGGCAGTGGCCAATGACGGCTAATGCCCAATCATGGTTTGGAGAAATGTTGGAAGTCATTTGCTTTTCGTCAGGTAGACCAAGATGGCCCTGGCAAGAGTTTCTTCTCCGCCTGGAGGAAGGGCTGTCGTGGGGAACCCCAAGCATAGTCGAAGCAGCTCGAGGTCCAACAGGGCTCCTTTGGACCCAACTTTGGCCTAGGGAAGGTTCTGAATAGATTGGCCTGGGAAACCCGTCTTATTCGGAGGGTCTCTTGTCGTTGGAGAAGATCTTCCTGGGTTTCTTTTCCGAGTTCAGGTGCTCTGAGAGGATTTTCTCCTGCCATCCTTCAAGATTTGTGGATTGAATTATCTAGAACGACAGTGCATGTCATGTCATCGCCCTCGCGTTGCGGGAAAGTGCATTATACTTATCCCGTTTCAGTAGCGTCCAAAGCACGTATGGATTTGACATCGGACAAAACTAATCTGTTTCCAGGTGGAATTACAAGCCGAGTGGATTCCCGCCAATAGCACGGATGAATTCAGAAGTGGTGTCCTGGGATAAATCATGTCCTGCGATGACACATGACTGAGACCACCCAACATCATTTTTCCCCTGTACATGTTTACCTCCCTTGGAGTTTCGGATTTGAAGTGTCACTTGAATAGTATGACCTTTGCTGGCACAGGCACAGGCGAGTGGCCTTGGGCAGATAACGGCTGTATGTACGAGGCTGGGTGCCCAACAATGTTTCAGAGTCATGAAACCAATCAGATCACGAAGGTGAGTGAGGTAACAGTGAGGTAAGTGGAAATGTTTCATTCTGTGGTTAGCTTTTGCCTACACTTTTGGGATCAGCTTGGATTTGCATGTTTCATCATGTTTCATCCATGCAAGAGTTCTCCCTGGGAGCCAACCGTGTGGGTAGTGTGGCGCCAGGTGATGTTGAATCACTTTGCAGCTGAGCGCTACGAGGGAACCTGCACCAGGCACCATCCCTGAGCCAAACCGCGGAGTCTCATGGCCAGCAGAGTCTCATGGGTTGTTTGGGTCAATGATGAACAGGGGATGAACACCAACAAAAACAACAAAACAAGAAGAACTAATTGGCAACAAGCAACCAACACTACTGAACTAGTCATTCACCATGGGCATCCAAGCCAGGTCTCTCATCAAACATGTCGTCGGAAAACCAATGATCCTCAAGAATGTGAAGGGAACGGCTCAGCAAGGACCATTTGGTGTTGTGATGTTTTGCGCATTCTTGCCAGGAGTACACAATTTGACCAGATATGATTAGATACCTTGCTTGAAAATCCTAGAGTTTGTCACCAGATCTCATCTGTAAAAAGGCTGAGGCAGTGTCAAAAGAGTCACGTGAAGTCATTGCTCGATTCGGTTCCCACATGGATTTCCATTCCCAAAATCAAACAGAGTGAAGCATTTTACTTTCTGATTGTCATCCAGGCTCCGAACAGTTGTCAATCCGATGGCTTGGACCCGTCTATGTCCCCACAGCTGACCCCATGGAGGTTCGGGCAAGGCAACTTCAACAAAGTTGCTGACTCAGTAAGGGAAGTCGAAGGTGGCAGGTGGCAGAAAGGGACTGGTCAGAGCCACTGGTGCTCAATCGCAGCCAAAAGGGAATCTAAAGGCTTGATTGATGGCCTTGAGAAGCTTGTTGCGAGGGGTGTGGATCTAGTATCCAGAGGGAGCTATCTTATGGAAAGAAGGGGTCAGAACTCCACTTATTGTCAAGATTGCTTGGGTGTTTTAAGGCCAACACTGGACGAATGTAAGACACGCATCAATAGACAATGGAGATTTGAAGGTCAACCGCCAGCTGGTTGTGGTAAAACTGATGCTTTGTCGATATAAATCTCCCACTATCCCTGCCACTCAGGCCAAACCTGAGCCTCCAACTGGTGTGCATAGCCCCAGTGCAGGGAGGGGCCATGATGAGATTCCGGTGGAAATTCTTTGGTATCACAACTTTTCAGAAACTAATCCTAGACAGGAAACTGGGTCTTTTTCTTTGAGTCAAGTTGCAATGCTTCACTGAATCAACAAACTGCAATGTCTTGTTGTAAATTGTGACCGCTCGTTTGCTTCGGATGGATTGATTTGTGAAGCTTTTTGTGCTGCTCGAAGCTTTAGTGCCCAAAAACATGTCTCACCAGCAGAGCCATCTTTAAACGTCACAAAAGTTTTGATTTATCATGTACCATGAGTCCTTCATGATCACAAACTATCATCCATTCTTGACCATTGCCATCATCGACACCACTGAACACCACCTCAACACCCTAGGCGAAGCCTTAACCAAAGCCTCAACTCGTAGCTTTAGAAAGAAAGCAGCACCGCTCCCAGGAGGAGTTGATGAATTGCTTCAACTCGGAGATGGACTCGTTGGGTCTTTTGCCTCAACCAGCTGCGGTGAGCCGTGCTGTAAGCCATGGTAGATGAGTAGCGGGTAATGGCAGCAGTTTTTTGTGCTTCAGACGATCCTTCACCATGATTCAGTGACCAACCAATCGAATGGCTTCCGCTTGCTGTTGGGCCCGACACCACATTTGCACCAGAACTGAATTATGACATACTTGTGCCACACAGTGACGGGCCCAGTCACTTTGTCATTAGTGTTGTTCTAGCCATGGTTGCTGCTGTTGTGTTTGGTACGGTTTTTCTTGCTTGGTTGCTGTTGTTCTTAACTTTGTCACTATTGTACTAGCGCGGTTCTTGCAGATGTTGTTTGTTGTCACTGTTGTTACAGTTTTTTATGGCAGATATTGTTAATGTTTCTCTTCTTGTTGTTGCTGCTGTTGTTGGTACTCTTGCTGTTTCATTTGCCCTGACTTGCTGTTGTTGTTGCCATTATTGTTGTCGTTCCTCTTGTTAGTATTGCTAGTGGTTTTGTTACAGTTGTTGTGTTTACTGTTATTGTTGTCATTGCTGTTGTTGTTGTGGTGGTGGGGGTGGGTTGGTGGGTGGGTTGGTCTGGGTGGGTGGGTGGGTTGGTCTGGGTGGGGGGTGGGTCTGGATGGGTGGGTGGGTGGGTCTGGGTGGGTGGGTGGTAGTGGTGGTAGCAGTATTCTTGCTGCACTTGTTGCAGTTGATGTGCGGTTCTTGTTGCGTTTCTCTTGTTGCTACTGTTATGGTTGAAAGTTATGTTGCACTTGTGGTGTTTGGGCTGCGGTTTTAGCATCATTGCTGCAGCTGTATCAGTCGCTAAGGTCACATCACTTCGCATTGTTGTGGCAATCATTTGTGCAATCGATGACAGAAAGAACCATCCAGGATTTCAGTCTAACAATATTCATCACTATCTTTAGCAGGACACCCTGCTAAACCACCACTTAGACGGGCTTCATAGGTAGGGCAACCCGATCCATACTTTGATACTACCCATGAACTATGGATAATTAACAATGGCTACAGTGGCTCACGGAGATCAATACTGGTTCATCCTGGTGAAGCGTTTGGTCGAGAACGATTATATGATGATGGTTAATTAATCGTCATCCCAAATGATTGAATGATGTTCTATGCTTGCAATGGATTAACTTCATGGCCTGCCCTCATTGATCATATGGATCCTTCGTTGAGGTCTGGGGTGCTGCAATCGCGACATCAAGGATTTTGCCTTCCTTACTGGTGAGGACAGCTGTTGGTCACCACTGGGAGACCACGGTAAACCCTAAGATTTTTGAAGGAAAAACCCAAAGAAGATATTTCTCGTCCCAACTGCCATCCCAACTATGGCGCTGAATTTCTTATCCACGACCTGGGAGATGTTGACAAGGGCACCAAAGGCAAAAGGAAACTGCTGACTTTGCACTTGTGGATTTTGTGGATCTTGTGGATCTTCATCACTTGGCTGAGTCTACTCCCAAGCTGATCCAACCAGGTTCGCTTCTCTCAATGTGCTCCCAAACGGGTACCCACAGGTCCCTTTGGCTTGTGGCTTTGTGATGTGGGATTGACAATCCCACTACCGTTGTTGGGACACAGCATGCTACAGGCGCTTCCCATGTTCTGTTAAAGTTGCAACTTTGATGCCCAAACCCTCAGTAGAGTTTTCAGCCCTAGATTTCTCAGGCCTAAAAACGGGTCGATGAATTTGAAGGAAATTCAACGATTGCAACTGTGAGCTGCTCAGGATTCCTTCAATCATCACCCATGTGACGAGCTCCTTCGCAAGCCGTCCTTGCAGGCCTAGCAGCTTCGGGGCACCAGCGATTTGTACAAACAGAGGGCGACTGGGCTACCTCGCCTTTTGTGCGCAACTGCACATCGGGGTTTTCAGCTGTGTGATAGCTATCGCAGAATATCGCCATGGATGGTTTTCTGGTACAGTCCATCCCAAGATGTTCATCGGGTGAATACGAATGGTCTCATTGATCGGTGCTGAAAAGCTGCTGGTTCCGTCCCTCCTGATACTTGGATAGACAGACACATAAACTGATACTTGTTGTCGCAGCACTGCTTTTGGCAGGAGTATGACGCTGATTTGATCCGAGCGCATTGTTTTCAAGATGGTCGGAACCCGAGGAGGCTTTCAGAGCTGTTGATATCCTCGGATCATCCAACTGAGATTGTAGCTGTCATAGACCGGGAAATGACCTCGAGGAGTTTTGACCACATCCAAATATTCCTTGCATTGGGGGGGCCTTGGTCAGACCAACTGGAGTCGTTGGAATTCTGGACTGCTACATTGACCGGGAAGCTGGCTGTTTGAAGTTCCCATTTTGCGGGATTGTCCCATTGTCCCGGTCGGTTTCGCAATCATCTCCAGGATAATTGGGGATATAGATCCTCATCCGCACCATCCCCACCGTCCCCATCCAAGAAATTTGTACCCGCTTAAGTTTGTAACACCATGAGTCCAGTTGGACAACCGTGCAACCCGCTCAGGAATGTTCATGGTGCACTCCAAGGACACCGGTAATGACAATACAAGAGCGCATGCAGTCAGTGATTGCTGATGATTCGCCATTGTTACGGGTGGCTAGGGGTGGTTCGTGGCTGACAGTAGTTGTGAATGGTCCATACTAAGAAATGTTGATTTAAGCAGCAACAATAAGAACACCCACTGGCTGGACATTTGAAGCGCGCACAGGACCCGAAATATGCCACAGAGTCCTTGAAGAGACTTAGAGAACTGAATCGGAAGGATCTCTAGAGCTGTCAGATGCTTTCGCTAACCCTCTGCGGTTGCTGGTCTTTCACAATTGTCAAGAGTAGAAGACGTCCAGACTGTTTCATCGTAGCTTTTATCATCAAAGACATCGACTCACAAAGAGGAGTCGCAGTGCTCAGCAAACAGTTGCTGCTCGCTCCGCGTACAAAGGTCCGGGGCATCGCCACTGTTGAAAAACGACATGTTTAAAGTATTTTTGAAGCATGAATTTATAGCAATCAGGGATACAGCATTGAGAGCTTGATGTCTTCACCAACTCTCCACATGCCAAGGGAGTGCCTTCCACAAGGGGCTAGAGGCTTGACCGAGATTTCCATCATGCAGAAATTGCTCCCAGGAAATGACTTTCACTGGTGAATCCATTGCTCCCAAAAGTAATCGATTCTTTCAACTGTGAATTTCGCAACGTGGCAGTTGCCGGACACCTGGAAACTGCATCGCCAAAGAGAAATTGCGTCAGGGTGTAGAAGATCTCCTTTGCTGCAGCTCATCAATTTCTCAGTACTGCGGCAAACAAAGCCAAACAAAGTCTTGACTCAAAGTTTTACAGAATCAAAAAGAAAAGATTCAGACCCTCACTGCTCTGATTCTTGTCAGAAGCTTTTCTCATAGATCGAAATTCCAAATTTGAGAATTGTCCTTTTTGCCTTGCCACATCTTGTCATCACTCGTCATGCCACGTTCATTTCTGTGATGAAGCTTGGCCATGGCGGAGCTGCAATTCCAGGGCTTTGTGGAGCGTTACGTGGCCACGCTGTTCGCCCAATGTCGGCAGATCGCCACCGTCTTCGAAACCGGAGATGAGCCACGAGTCGCTGTCACGGCTCCCCCTGCGGCTCCCCCTGCGGCTCCCCCTGCGTTTGCTGCGCGGCACCTTGAAACGGACGTTTTTCCCCTCGAGAAACACGTGACTGTTACCGAGGACAGGGTATCCGTGGCTGTGTGGAACATCATTTGAGCCTCTGTTCATGTTCTCTTTACTGAATAGAATCAGACCATGCTATACTTCTTCGCCATCCTTTTGCTTCCTTACACAACTACGATAATCATTCAACATCATTCAACAACTTACCATCCTTTCACCCCATTTTCATGAGTCTTAGCACAAGAAACTCGTTGCGATGCCTTCGCACCAGGACAGTGCAACCCCTGCGGTTGAGCACCTCGAGATATCTCAACCTGTGCCCAGCAGTGCTTGCGGTGCTTGGCGCCCAAGGCGCGACCCTCAAAGGCCCCGGACTCCCGGGCCATGGAGCTCTTGCGAATCCGAGGCGAGAAAGACAGACATCAGAATTCGAGATGTGAATCTGATGAAATTGAGAAAGTATGCTGCACATTTCTACATAACAATTTGATCATCACTAATCTTCACAAATTCTAATTCTTCACAAATTCTATATAATCAAAGATTATTAATCTAAATTCTAATCTTGACACACTTTCTTCTTCTTCAATTCTTTGGGATCTCCAGGCCAGCCGCCTGCAGCGCGTCTTGGATGGCGTGGCAGCTCCCAGATTTCGCCGCAGACGTCACCGTCGCTATGACGCGGCGGAGGCCAAGCGAAGTCCATCCTCCAAGGACTTCGCACGGCGGAACTCCATCAGGACCGGTGGGACATCCTGAAGCCAAGGGCTGTCGCCAAGCTGTGACGACTGCTGTGTCTTACTTTTTGCTTGGTTACGACTGCTTTTTTTGGGAGCAACAAAGGTGCAGTTCGTGGCCGATGAGTTTGGACGGTCAAAGTCGTTCACAACGGTCCGAGTCATACTAGAAAATAACTCCCCAAGAACTGATGCCTTCGGTTCCCTAATACCTCAAACCCTTTGTAAAGACTGGTAAAGTGGAAATAATCCATGCCTCCTTTCCAGTCAATTTACAGATTTGCTTCAACCAAGAAAACCCATGCACTGGAGGCTGACCAATGATGGCCCGTCCAAACCAAGAAGATGAAATTTGTATCGGAGAACCGTTAGTAGATGGTCCCAGTGGTTGATACGAAGCGCACCAGGTCTTTCACAGTTTGTGCTCGTCTCGCTGAGACAGTGCTGAGGAGATCTTCCATTTGTTCGGCCTCTTCTGTGGCCTCAATCTTCCGGAGAGTGCCCAGTCCCGGCCTCTCCAGTCGGGAACTCGCCCAAGCTGCGATGTGTTTAACGATGCTTAAGAATGGTCGATGGTGTCATGGTTGACGGTTCATAGGTTGGTTCTTGAGAGTTCCTTATGATGGTAACAATGGCAGTGGCTGGTAGCCACGATCTTCAACCATTGATATCCTCGCTACTAGGGGAAGATAACAAAAGCTTGAGGCATGTGACTCTCGTAGTCAGCCTACCACCCTAGTGATGGAGCATCGTTGGGCACAACTGACTTTTTGGAACAGAGCGAAACAGGTCTACCGGACAGCTGAACAGCTACACATCAGGTCGGCCGTCCCGAGGTTTGAAACGCGAGGGCACGAACACAAGGGATCTGGCGAAGGAGGGTCGAAAGTGCCAGATTTTTTCGGTGTAATGTCACAAACGGCGAAAATTGCCAATGTTTGAGCACTTTTGTTGGTATGGAACTGCATCGTTAACAAACATTGATGGGCAATAGGATGATTGGTTTGCTGCTTTGGTGATCTGCTTGGCGCACATTTGTTGATCTTACCTCGGTTTGGGAGATGCAGAGATTCCTGAGGTTCAACCGTTTCCCGAGAGACTGACACACCTTGAAACTTTGCAGACTCCCAACTGTCTCGCTTGCAGGAAGAGAGTTCTGGGGATGAAGGTGTGGTGATGAGAGCCATTTAGCATTGTTCAGTATCCTTCAAAAAATTGCAAGTAGGTGTGATGCATGTGTATCTTTCAATGCCCAAGCATTCTGGCAAAGGAAACAGGTCCAAGTCAATCTTTGCCTTACCTGGCGAAGACGAGTCTTCGAAAGTGCGCCTCTGCAACCACAACGATTTTGAGTGTTTGTCATGTGTCCACCCTCCGGTTGCAGGTTGATTCTAGTGGATCGTATGCTTTCAGCAGACAGCAAACAAAGCTAGCGAAAGTAGCCATTTTGTTCTTTTTGGTCACGGTGAAGTTTTCAGCAACTCATCTTGATAATGATTAGTTGTTTGTGAGCATTCAATGCCCAAATTTTGTTTGCGGCATGAGATATCTAGATTTTGATACACCAATTTTTTGTGAGATTCAAACGCTACGCAGCAAAGTGTTTGGCTCAGCCATTGCCGCCCCTCACAACTGCAGCGTGAAATTCATGTGGCTTTTGCGAAACATTTCAGGGGAAGAGGTGCGCCACATTTGCCGATGTGCTACCAGGGGAGCTGCAGCTGGAGCCAAGCAATGATGACATACTGAGAAGCGATTTCGCATCCTAGGTGACGGTGTTGCCATGCTTGGTTGTTATCCATAAAGTTGTTGGCTCTCAACCAGCCATAAAGTTGTTGGCCAAATAGGTTGTGCCTACGATTAATCAGCCCTGCATGGTTCGTTATCCATTGTGGTTCATCGTTTTTTTCTTCAGCTATGCCAGTGGAATTTGTTTTTTGAGGTGGAGAAGTCCGTTCCTCAGATAGCTGTGAGCTTCTGAAAAGATAAGGCGATGGATTAGCAAAATCCGTTGCGATGAAGAAAACTGCTACAGCTCTGAGGCCGGGCGTCGAGCATTTCACTCTCGGCGATGTGCCCAACGAGGTGCCGGCAGACTGGGGAGCTCGGAGGGGAGGCGACGGTTGATTTGCAACGAGCAAAATAGCACCGTTGCATTGGTTCGATTTGCACCTGACAAGTTGGATTGGGCGTAACGAAGTGACAACGCAACAAACGCACAATGGGCACTCAGCGAGGTCCACAGTCACAACTTTCAGTCCCATCTCGGGACATGTTTCCAAGTGTTCGGACCTTCAGATTTAACCAACACCGCAACCAACAAATGTAGTCGTGGCATCAGCCAATTTTCACACTCTATCCTTGAGGTACAAGAACATTGGATCACACATCATAAACCAACATGCTTGGTCATCAATGCTTAAGATTGATAGCCCTCTACCAAGGCTGATTCATTGCTTACATTCATATCCGTGGATATCATACCACTATCGGCTGGCACTAGTGGCACGAACTGTTTACATTGATAATGTCGATTTGTTCCTGAACAGGCATGGAAACAGGTGTAGTTACTTTATACATGCATGATTATTTTACACCCGTAAGGGTGTACCTTCTGCATATAGCCACCGCACACCTGTACACCTAGACATGTCCAGGTTCAGACCTCTGACGGTCAGGACTGCCGGGTCACCCTAGGGGGGGACAGTGTGCCGCGGGTGACACCTGCACCTGGAATCTGATCTCTCCACAGATTTTGCATATTGGGTGACCTTTTGGGATTGTTTGGGCGGATGATTCATGATACTTTGCCAACTGCCAGGAATTGTTTGTTTGCTCGGTACTTTGCAAAACGCACAGTTTGTAGTTTGTCTTTCGTACAGGGAGATTTTGCAGAAGACATCGGATTTTGTAGTGCAGACTTTGTATGTCATTCATGCTCTGTAACTGATACTTGTCATGTGCCTTACTTCATCCCTCTGAAGATATAGGTTCGTATCTGAGAATGAGAAGCTGGACAATTTCACAATGCTCGAGATTGCATTGAAACACTTTGAAATACATTGAAATATGAAGGGAGTTGAATATATACATAGATATGTACATATATATATATATATACACATGATAGTTATCAAAAGATGCCTTGCAATGATGGCTTGAGGCTTTCAGGGCCCTTTGAAGCGCAGGAGTTGGAAGCCGAGTACAACTTCGATGCCTTCAATGCGGAGCGCAGCGAGGCCACTTGACGTTTCTTTCGAAGTTCGAATCTGTGTTTCTTTCGTGTTCGAACTTCTCGTTTTTGCAAAGTGCCACTTTGATTCTCATGAAAGTTTTCGTCAAAGCAGCTTGGATTGTTGCACATAAATCGTTCTTGGCCTTTCGCAAACGGTGTCAACCATTGACCATTATCACAGCCCCCACCTTCACCAACAATAAAAAAGACTGTGATTCTGCTTGCCACCAATATCAATCACCATATTAACTACCATTTCCCCATTGGTCCTGATCAAGTGTCAATAAAGATCACAATACCCGTTGCAATCGTCATCTGTGACTAAGATCATCCCAGATCCTTTATCATTCGGCTGGTTCATCCTCAACATCCTTCCAAGATCCTTCATCATCATCATTGTTAACAGCCATCATCCTTATTGTTAACGGTTTCCATCAACGGTTCATCCAGTGCTTCTCACCAGCTCACCGTGCAGGCCACGTCTTCGACGTCGCGGTCGCTGCCAGAGCTCCAGTGAGGATACCTAAGCATCGCCAGGCGCTGATTCGTTTAACGGGGGTTGATGATGGTGAATGATGGCTAGCAGCTATACAAGGCAACAATAAGATAGAATCTAGTGCTTGGTTGTTGAATACTGGTGGTCGTTGTAAGGAATCACAGCCTGCTAAGCATGGCTACGTAGGGTTCATACGGGCAATGATTTTAGTTGCTTGTGCCCACACCTCAGTGGGTGATCCTTATTACCAAAGATACAGGAGACTGTTGATGGGTGCTGTGAGTGGCCAAGAAAATATCCTGGCTAGTTAGAGGGGATAGTGGTTGCGGATGGTTGATAGGATATTTTCAAGGATCAACCATGGTTGATAGTAGTGAATAAGCTGGTTGATATGGTTAGATGACAATAGCCATCAAGGGCCAACTATTGCTTGATTCTTCACTATGAACAGTGGACGGTCATCAGCCAAGAAATTGTATAGTTGGATTGATTAAAAGCCTTAAAAGCCTTAGAAGCCATCAGAATGAATGCCTATCCTTGGCCGATGACCATACCTAGCATGATGCATGTTGACTCTGGTGACCTTCGATGAGAGCTACCACGGGATACCATGGGATGCTCCTCACCGTCTCACCCATAGCCACATGTTGAAGCTGGTGGTCCAATGTTGGTCCAATCTCTCCAGCACCTGTAGGGCCGTGTCATCGCTGCGCCATGAGGTTAGCCAAGTGCGTACAGGCTGGGCTCCCAGCGTCTTTTTGTCCCAGTTGACTCTCACATGAATTGCAGATTTCAGCAGTTCAGTTGCATCATTTGATGATTCTTGCTGGTTCTTGTTGGTTACTCCATGTTGAGTGTTTTGCATTTGAGGACGGGATGGGAGAGAAACAACGCCCTTCTTTTTCTTTCAAACAGCCGGGTGGTTCAATGTTCTCACAAATCGCTCTCAAGGCACTGAGCGAACTCGAGGCAGGAAAGCAACAGCTGTCACGTGAATGAATGAGAAAAGAGCATAAAAAAACGGAAAAAAAATGTCTTGAAAATGTCAGAATGATAGAGACTGACGAGGGTTGATGATCACAGACAAGCATGATGAATAGTTATACAACTATGCTCAATATTATTTCATGATCGACATTTATAGATAATGATGAGGGTTGACCATCATAATAGCTTAGCATAGCTTACAGTTGATGATGTTTGATGATATTTGATGTTGATTATTGATAGACAATGCTAGACAATGTTGGACAGTGCTAGTTTGCGAAGCATAGCCAAACGTCGATCTCAGTTGATCATTGTTGGTGTTGTTTCATGGTAAACAATAGTTGTTAGTCAGAACAGCTAAGCATATGCAATGGCTGATGTTCAGAGATGATGATACGCATGGACAGGGGTTGATGATCATACAACAACTGGGCTTAAACAGGGTGATTGCGCTTGTTGGTTGCAGTTGTTTAGCGATAGGCATAAGACTTAAACATAATTGGTGGCTTGCGATGATTGAATATCCTCCAAAATGACGATTCATCATGAAAGGTAAGGATAGTTTTTCCTTGACAATGACTGACTGGTGTTGCTTTGCTATAGTCACAGTAATGATGATTATTAGTGGGATGGTCGTGGACCGTGAATTGTAAACATAGCATGTGGTTGACGATGGTTGGTGTTTTTGATCGATTGCGAACGACTTTGTTTGTTGAAAAAGGATGGCTAAGGGTAGTCCATGGATGATGACTGCTGAGAACGCTGAACAATGATGGTTGCTGAAGACCTTGATTATCAATCGGTACGGATTGGTTCTGATTATCAATATTGAGCGATGATAAACGGCAAGGCATACATGACTATGCTTGAAAGTAGTCAAGAATGAATATCGTTGTTTGATTCGGTTGATGCTAAGCATTGAGCAA
This sequence comes from Symbiodinium kawagutii, assembly GCA_009767595.1. NCBI lineage: Eukaryota > Dinophyceae > Suessiales > Symbiodiniaceae > Symbiodinium > Symbiodinium kawagutii. The sequence continues at coordinate 155,779 of VSDK01007396.1, read as the reverse complement.
GAACGGTTGATAGTGGCTGATGATGTTTGACGGTGATGGTTCCCAGAGATGCAGGTTGATGATAAGTGGTTAATGTTGTGTCTTGACCAAAGATGGTATGAATTCCTGTGAGAAAAGGAACCCTGGCACAAGCGGCCGCTGCCAGGTGGGCTTGCGAGAGGTCCGAGAGTTCCTCAGCATTGACGGTTGAGCAGTGGTGACGTTGGGCAGTTGGGCAGTTTAGGCTCCAGCATTGATGTAGTTTGACTTCCATTTTGTCGTTCAAGATCGTGACTATTGATGACCAACAGTGCTCACTATTGGTTGATGATGGTTTATAAGTAGGTTTTTCATTGGGGTTCAGAAACAGCGGGGATGCGTGAAGAATGGGAATGACCATGTTGAGTGTTGCATCCCCTGAAACATTTGGAAGGAGGACTCACAGACCGTTGCAAGCTGGTGAAGTGATTGTTTTTCAAATGCTTTGCTTCTTGATGGAAGCAATCAAACAATCATGCTTTAGCTGATGATTTCATGCTAATGGAAATGCTGGTGAATTGGTTGTTTGGTAGCCATATTCTCGACGGCTGGCGAGACTTGACACCGGTTGCTGAGGTGTGCTGAACGAATGCCTGAGTTTGAAAGGCATGGTCCTTGGCAGCGTCGAAGGACTGGGATTCCCTCGATGATCTAACACTCGTGACTCGCTCCTTCCTGTCACTCGCAATAAGTTTCCGCCTCTAGTACTATGGACAGGGAAATCTAAGCACAAAAGTGGCATTTTGGGAGGAAGCCTTTCTCTCTCTTCTACCTCCATAATTCTGCTTCCTATTCTTCCGATGTCTAATCATTCTTCCTATTCTCTTTCTCTTCTTCCATAATTCTCCTTCCTATTCTTTCTTCGATGTCACATTCTCTTCTTCTTTCTTCTCTTTTTCACCTCTGCATTGTTTACATTGGGATCTCCCCGTCAAGGCTGCAGCAAATGATACAGAAGCAAGAGCAGGTGATTGCTCAAACCCTTCAGGAGGCAGGTGGAACAGAGTGGAGATCCACAAGAAGCCAGAACCATGTTTCAACAGAGCCACTTTTGGAAAAACATTGGGATGATTTGAAGCTATTGAAGAACTATTCATTTTTATTTGATGCAACTCTTCAATCAGCATTTTTTGGCAAAAGCCTAAGACTTCGTGCGGTATCTCAAGCCATGCGAGGGACAGGCATTCTTCCAAAACCACTCGTAGGGAGCAAGACACTTATTGGTCATGCGTTTTGCAACTTCACTGTTGGTAAACTTATTTCATGAACACATATTAGTAGTATTTTTGAAACTTATCTACCATGTTTTTCCCGTTTTGTACAGCACTAGATCCTCCAAGGCTAGATTTCTTTTCTTGTTTTGGAGCTGCAAATTGTTACCATTGGACGCGTCAGGTATCGGCTCCGGATTGTCTCATCCAAAAGCTGACAAACTATGAGGCTTGGCAGCTACATATAGCCTTGATGCCTCGGTGTAAGACATGGTGGGTCCAAAATGTGTTTTGTTTCAAGACATTTATAGACTTAGATATACAGGGTATTCTTCTACATTGCTCAATACATGTATACTTTCACTTTGTTTTTTTCCTGATTACAGTGAACTTGTTTGCGCGCACCCACACACACATTCAAGCCAAGCCCTTCCGTCTATATGTGTGCCTGTTTGTCTGAGAAATTTTGTTTGTGCTTGTACTTTAGTCTATGACACGAGGTTCTCTATTTGCATGCATGCTTGTATTTATGTATCAGCTTACACTTGTATTGGGCCTATATGTGCGTGTATATGTGTGCATTTCATTTGTAAATGTGTGTGCAAATGTCCGTTCAATTCTCCGTATCTCCTATGCAAATGGATTTAGATCCAGACACACACACACACACAAACAAACAAACAAACAAACAAACAAACAAACAAACAAACAAACAAACAAACAAACAAAGAAACAAAGAAACAAAGAAACAAAGAAACAGAAAGACAGACAGACAGAAGGACAGACAGACAGACAGACAGACAGACAAACAAACAAACGAACAAACAAACAGACAGACAGACAGACAGACAAGCAAACATTAAAGGCCGTGGCGGATAGAGTCGTTCTCAGCTTTTCTGACATGTAACTTATGTACGTCATCAAATCAATTTTGCACGATTTTCCACCAGGTTGCGTGGTACAATGACTACCGACGAAATCACTTCAACTGAATTTATTTAACGACTTTCACATCCCAGAGTCACAAATCACTACCGCTGTGTTGCACTTGCAGGTGCTTGCTGCGGATCAGACGTTGTTGGAGGAGTGGCAAGTTTCCAACATGGAGTCTGGCCCAGGATGTTCTCAGGGTGAAACTAAGCAAAAATGTTCCTTCCCTGAATCGGAAATCCCATATACCATCTGAAAATGACTTTGCAGAAACCACAGATACCATGAAACTCTCGTCATCCCTGGTTTCTTAGCCCTGAATCGGAATTCAATTCATTTCTCATCTATTCATCCCTTGATTCACTTACAATCCCTGAATTGGAACTGAATTGATTCGGTTTCTTATCTTTGCGTCCCTTTATTATCCCTTTATTCCGTTCCTTTATTCATGTCTTCATGTCACTCCCTTCTTCGCGCCAGGAACAGGTGAACCAGTTGGCAGCCGTGGCTGAGGCCCAGACAGCTGTACCCGTTAGCAAAGGTGGCGATTACTAGTGTCATGACCCGGTGATGACCGGTTGATGGTTGATAAAAGTGGTGAGATCTTCGAGTTGATCATTGTTGATAGCTATAGTGCAAATAAAGAAAAGTCATGATGCATGGCAATACTTCGGCTTGGTTCTGGCTGCGGGTTCACATGCTGATTCTTGAGATTGGTGAATACTGTTCAACAACTTAATCCTAATTCAGATAAATACTTCTCCATTTTGACTGTTTTGCGGGTAGTGCCCATATCAAATAGCCCTTTGTCGCCACTCCTAGCATGTTTTGCCATCAGAGTGTTATGATGTTCCATTGCCAAGTTTTTGTGTTCGTTCGCACTCTTCACTATTGTCGACAAACTATCAATCAACATAGTCAACATCAGTATAGGTCCTTCATGATGCTTCAGCCAAACATTGTGTTTGCTGGTTGATGGGTCTCAGTAATGTTGTTGTCGTTGTTGTTGCTTCAATATGTTTGTTGCTTGCATCCCCATTTATTGGTATTGAATGATGATGCCTAAGAACAACGAGGAGGGATATCAAAAACAACCAAGATGATGTTGGGCATCCAACAATAAACCTTTTTGTTGTGCCCATATCCTTTGTTGTTAGCATTTGTTGCTTTTGGTGTCGTCGTTGTCGTTGAGTAATGCTTCTTGAGAAATGCTTGTTGAGTTTGACCGATACCAGGAACTCACTGATGCTTTGGAGGACCTGCCACTTCCAGCGCCAAAAAGTTGGTGTTTTGTGTACGAGGAATCAGAGATTGATGCTTAAGTCTACGTGCAGAAAAAGTATTTTTTCTTATGTAAATATATGTGTAGATATATATATATATACTATATATCATATATATATATATATGTATGTATATGTATATGTATATGTATATGTATATGTATATGTATATGTATATGTATATGTATATGTGTGAGTCAACCAACAAAACCCTTGGCCATTTCAGTTCGGAGGTGATGGCTTTCCTTGATTGATCCTTTCAACCCCTCAAGTTTGGGGCTCAACCAGGCTAATGCTGCCAGGTTTTGATGTGCCGCTTCTAATGCAGCCTTTACGCACTGCCTTAATGGAGGATGTTGATGCATTGAATTCTCCATTCCAACACTGCTTACAACGATCGTAGATCTTGTGGGGTGAACCTCATACCTGTCAAGTCCTGCAAAGTTTTCCCTGGATACGGGCTTGACCATGGGGTGGTTGTGGTAGCTTCCATATTTTCCGGCGACAGGACGTCTTGACGACAATCAACTCTGTCTTCCCCTGAACCAGCTTCACATTCTTTTATTTTTAGCACAACTCGACTTAATCTTATCCATCACGTGTCAGTACCTTAGGAAGACATTCACCATGGTCATACCGATAGAGTATGTCAGTCCTTGTTCTCCACACTGCCCGCGAGGATTCCAAAACGATAGAGTCGCAACTCAGCAGTGACCTTGCAATGAGTCAGCAGCAGTTGGCAGAGGCCAGACCAGCTGGTTACCTCAGAATGTAAGATGGCTGATACGTGGTACAGCCGGTGACAGGCGATATTGACCAACAAGAACCATGATCAACAACTGATTGAGATGACCAGTCAGTAGCGATGAAGGACGGTTCACTGTTCGTGTGGCAGTCATGATATTCCATTGAGAATGCCCGTTCACCAACCAATATACGAAGTGACTTGGTTCATATCAGCATCAAATACGGCACAACATCAAGACGATTTATCACCGGCAAGAGGTTGGTCAACATCCACTGTTCTGTTCATTTTGCGGCTCTGGGCTATAGGTTTGACTACCAAATCCTCCATCAATTTGTCCTTTGTCCACTACAGATTGAGTTCTGGTAGAGATTTTGGGCTCACGTATCCAAAGGCGTGGGGTGAGAAATAGTTCCAGCTGATCACGGTTTCCTGTGAGTTGTCATGTTGTTCACAGTCACTGGTGGAGCTTTATCCTCATCTTATGGTTTTATTAATTTGTCTTTGTCCTTATCCCATGCTTTATCCTATGTTCGACATGTGTTGTGCACGTCTTTGTGTCCTCTTGGATTTTGCTACTCATGCGGCAGCACAGCCAGGCAGTGGCCCGGATCTCACACCTGGAGACGGCCGAAGATGCTACGGCCTTGCGACAAACTGTCGTCGAGAGACCCAGGTTATGCAACGCTGACAGCTGAAAGAATGCCTTGCTGTTGCTTTTGTGAATTTCTTATGATGCTCTTGGTGTTGTGGATTCTGTGTGATTCTCATTTGGTACATTTTTTGTTGTGCATAATGTGATTCTGTGTGTTTTGTTCAATGTGTTTGTGGTTGCTGGACCTCTTTTTTTGCTCCAGTTTGTTTTTTTGTGAGTCTTACTGTTGATGTTGTTGTTGTTGTTGTTGTTGTTGTTGTTGTTGTTCTTGTTGTGCTTCTTGTTGTGCTTCTTGTTGCGTTTGCTGTTTTTGTTGGCCCTCCTATTGTTTGGCTGTGGTTGCTTCCTTACTGTCCAGTTGTATTTGTTGCTGATGTTTTTGTTTTGTTCGTTGCACTCATACGTTCGTATGTCGGGAGGAAGTACCCGGTATGTCAATGAGGTAAGTTGTACCCTAAAGGATGGAAATGCTAACGTTCATCAAGCAGCCTAGCTAGGGCATGCATTGCTCAGAAGTGGTGAGACTGGTGGCCGAGGCAACACAAGAAAGCGAGCTTGCTGTTGGATTCTCAGAAGTTGAAGTGTCTGAAAAGGGGAGACTCCAAGAATTGCGTCAACTGAATTCTTTGATTCTTTGAATTTCACTCTCTGCAGTGGGATTCTTTGATTCTGACAAAGATGGGCCCGCGGGCTCCCTGGCTCCATGCCATAGGCTGAACGTGCACATGTCCGGGAGTGCGTTCCTCAGATCCCAGCATTCGCAGCAGCCGACCTGCTTGTGACTTTCCTTCCAGTTGGCTGTCTTTCAGTTCAGACATCCTGAGTCATCCTTTTAGTTTTTAAGGGACTAAGGTAGGACTAGGACTCCAAGACTCTGAGAATTGCTGGGAGTGCTTCAGGTTGCAGCTTAGAGTGGCAAGAGTTGAAGTGGAATGGAACTTGGAGCCAGGTGCTCAGGGGAAGTATCCGCTAGTCAGATTCTTCATGGGAAGAGGTCATTGCTCGGATTTATCCATTGATTTTTATCCAATTTGGATGTGGTGTGTCTAGTTGTGAGAAATATTTATGGAATTGAGGTATTGGTAATTGGCTAATGAATGTACCGAGTACCCAAATCATTCCATACCTTCGTCAAGTGTCAAGTGCAGAAGGTATTTGGCTTCGGTGGAAGTCCTCAATTTTGTGCACCGAGGCAAGCCCTGAAGAAAAAAGGTTGTGGCCTCAGAGGTGAAAGAAGAAATCAAAGAGGCCACAACTTGAGACCTGAAAAACTAAAGCCAAGATGAGCCAAGCCGGAAATCCCACAGATTTATCCTATCTAAGTTCCTTGGATATAACAAGGGTGACACATTCTTTGGTGCTCAATCACCTGACCAAAAATACTATGGCAGCCATTGACGTCCAAGGTCGTTCCTACAACTTCAGACACTTCGACATTTGAGCGTGGCATCGTGTGGCCCTAACAAAAGACATTACAAGATACACTTGAGTATTGACAAATGAGAAAGAATGAGAATGATAAAGAGATTGACAATTCAAACTATAGCAGATTACAATCAAAGGATTACAGGATGAGAATCTGATGAGTTACCTTAGAAGAAACTAACGAAGACTTCAGGAGTGACACCGTTTCCACCCGTCAGTTGGACCGAAAGGGGCTCAGCTCGCCGCAATAAAAAGTGCAGTGCCTGAGTTGTGGCGCGAGATGATTCGACATGCCATACACACACAGATATATATGTTTATATATATATATATATATTTATTTATTTATTTATTTATTTATTTATTTATTTATTTATTCATTTTTGTTTATTCACAAGTATAAGTGATGTGTTGCAATGACGGTGTCAAGATTCCTTCAGTCCTTTGCACTTCCTTTGGTTGCAAAGAAATTGCAGGGTCTTTGAGGCTTCTCCTCTGTTTCTCTCTCTTTCTTCGGTTGAGTTCAACCTTAGCTTAGGTACAAAACAGCCCATCCAAACGAAGATCCTTTTTGTTCGAGTCCCAGCTGCACAGTGGAGTCAGGTTCTGCATCGATTTCGCTTTAACCGCATTGGTGAGCGTTTGGATGTAGCATCTCAACCGTGGTTTTTAATTTGTCCAGAAGTTCAAGATAGCAATTTGCAAGAACTCCATTTCATTGACCCGTGGGGGATAGACCTCCATGAGCCAGTGCAATGTTAAGATCACAAGTTTTTGATTTTCTAATTCTCATGATTTACTATTGTTCAAAAATGTATAAATAGATGTTTGTAAAATTATCAACATTATCTGTGTTTCTATATAGGTATGTGCCACAACAATGGTTTCTTAGTAAAATGATCGCGTTTTGATTGGTTATTGGGTTACCTCATTTTGGCACATACCCATATAGATATAGATATAGATATAGATATAGATATAGATATATATATATATACATATAAATATATATTTGTCTTATTGTTTTTCGTAACATTCTTTGCAGCCTGCCGAGGCCACAACGTCATAAGCTCAGTCTGTGTCGTGCGTTGCGATGACTCAACCTGAACCTCAGCAGATCGCAGTGACCTGTTTGGAGCGTTGCATCAAGGTGCAAAGCGCGGAGAAGGCACCGTGGAGAAAGCATCGAAGATGAAAAGCATTGGACTTTGTTTCTTTTTGTTTCTTTAGAAACTTCAGAATTCAAAACATTGTTTCTAAAGTCTAAGTGTTTGACCGTTCTTGAATCCTCTTGACTCTTGCCATCCAATGTTTGCCAATGTGCCAGCACTGCGCTGGCTGCCAGGTCGATACATCAGCAAAGGCCTCAAAAAGGCCTGGAACCAAACAGGACAAAGAGTGACTGCAGCCTCTCTTGTTGAATGAGATATCAAGATCTAAGACTCAGACTCTCAAAGAATCGATATCTAAGATTATCTAAGACTCTCAAAGAATCTGCCAAGAGTCAAGGTAGCATGTAAATATACCTTAAGAGTTACTCCAAGTAGCATGGAAGAAGTGGTTGTGTCACTCCTTTGATTTTTCTAAAGCAGTGCCAGAGCTGGATCTCAAGGCAGCAAAAAGCCAAGCACAAGAAGTCAACAGGAACATGGAGGCCTTTGCCATGGAACTTGGGCTATGCCAAATTGAGTTTGTTTTTTTTTACATCACTTCTAGCAATTGATACGCAAAATTTCAATCGTGTTGCCATGGCACATGTCGTATCAAAACCATATGAAGATTTCGGTTTAATTTCCCTAGCTGATTGGTACAGAGCCGTCTTGCCGTTGTCAATACTAGCGATGCTAAACAAGACTTGCTCAAGTTCAACCCCCAGGTTTGGATTTTAAAATCAAGGCTTATTGAGATTTGAGGTCTATGATTCATGATGCTTTCGGATGGCCAAATAGTTTGAAGTTTGGCCAAGAGTTCTGTGTGGCGCTGCCGAGCGGAGTGGATGTGCGTCTGACGGCCCTGGGGAGGCCAAGTTCCTGGAACGTTTTCGCTTGGCCAAAGAGGAGCTGCCAAAGAGAGTACCGTTTTCGTCAGAGACGGAAAACAACATCTGTAGTAAAAACATCTGTGGAAACCTCAGTTTCTTGTTTTCATGTTATATGTTTTTCCGAAGTAAAGGAAACATGACATTAGTTCCTCTTCTGCCAGTGTGCACCAGTTAGAGGAAGAGTAGACAAGTAAGTTGACAATGGACATTTTGCATTGTTTTGTGTGTGTGTGTGGTTGGGATTGTTTTGGAAGATTGTTGAGGTAGGAAGATGTTCGTATCCTACGCGCCAAAGGAACCCATGATCCTCCAACTCGACTTTATATCGGTTTGAAGCCTGGCAGCGCGTCCTCCAGGATGATATGGAAACAGCTGCAGTGCCAGAGACCTCAACCAATGTCTTGTTGCTCCACCAGCTTGCCTCGATGGTCGCATTGTCAGTTTGAATCTGAGCCAAGAGACATTCTGCAGTGCTGCATCGCCCCCCTAAAAGCTGCGACTTTGACTCAGTTTGACAACGTCTTCCTTGCACTGCTGTGTGACCTTGAGCAACTTGAGCCGTTGAGTACAGTGTGATGTTCAAAATTGATCTCAGTTTGATGACACCCGCATTGCCAAAGCCGCTTTTGACAACCAGGCTCGGTGCAATCGGGTTTTAAACGCTTCATGTCACCATTACGATAGACACAGGTTGACTTCAATGACATCATCATGTTGTCACAGACAGAGTTGGTCCAGGATCCTCAAGGCAAGGGCTACCTGGAGTTCGAAGACTTTGTCCAGGCCGCTGCGAGAAATGACTAGACCGACCTGAAATGGTTCTTTCGACGTTTCGTGCCAGGCAGTTTTGGAGATTCATCAGAACATCAATGTGAACTGCACAGTGCTCCCAGCTGTGTTTCAACAATAGCTGAGCAAGCGGAAAAACTGAAAGCAACAACTTACGCAGCCAAGATTGGCATGAATTGCTTGAATTTCACCATTTGCTCCATCTATCATTTGCGTGACAGACGGCAACATTGATCCAATGTGAGCATCTTTGTGGTGCAACCTTTCCAGCAGACGACGGTGGGACATGAGATGCAGATTTTCTTTTGCAGCTGGCATTTGATGCGGCCTTCTTTTTGCAGACCTGTCAGAGTCAAGTTGAAATTTCTCCCCCTTCCTTTCTAGAAAGGTTCCTCCACCATCGACATGGTGCAATTCTTGCAGTGGTGCGCCATAGCATTTTTGGATTTCAATGCCTTGGCAGCTTCCAATGTGTAGTGTGCTTCATATATTTTCGTGGAAGCTGTATTTTGTCCTTATTTCTTGGAAGCTTTCTCTTAGGTATTCCACTTACAGCTTCCACGAAAGCCTGCTGCTGGCACCGGACATGAGGGATTTACGTCGCCTCAGTCGTCAGCATGCAATTCCGTGGGAAGAGGTGCACAATGTCAAACGCCAGCAGCTCAGAATAACAATTTGGTGAACAAATCATGGGAGAATTCTATTCATTATTTCTAATACTCCGATTTCTGTAATTGTATAACTTCTCTAATTTATTTTCCTGGTGTTATTTCACGATTTTCTCTTTTCTCCGTGGTTTCTCGTGTTCAAATCCAGGTCACTTCGATGCCGTGGATACCGATGGGTCGGGAGAGATTGATTTTGAGGAGGGGGTCATATTGGAGCGAAGGGATGGCCCGTCAGAAACAGAGAGAACCTATCTCTTCAAAAGCAACACATGCGAAAGTACATGCTTTTGCCTCAGTCCGCTGAACAAAATGATTAATGACACTAGCGTGGACCTGAAAAAAAAACTGTAAAAACACATCAATTTCTGAACAAAGACATGAAAGAATATGTTTCTTCAATTGTTTTGTCAAAGACACGGCATCATGGCTGCCCGGCTGCTGTATGTTACCTGTCGGCACAGGAATTTTCTGAAATCTTGCGAAAAGTCCTCCAGGCGGAAGGATGGTACTTTTGCATTGCACTCATTGCGCATTCTCGAAGCGCAGGTGGCTCCAGAATTGGAATTGCCGCCCAACCGTGCAAGGCCCACATGTCACAAGGTTTGAGAGAGAAGTTTTTGGGAGTTTGGTAAAAAAGGTCAAGTTCTCTCTTTTGGTAAAAGAGGTACTTTTGGAAGCAGCTTGACACGGACGGTAGTGGCAAGGTGTGGGCCTCAAGCTGCTTGATTGAGCTGCTGTCTGAGTCGCTGTGAAGCTTCATTTTGGCCGGCATCATTTTTTGCCGATGACATGCTGGCACAGAAACGATTCCCCATTGCCACGCGCACTGTCAGGCTGACTTTTCAGAATTCCTTCCATGGTGGCTGAAATATTTCCACCACAAGGCCCAAAATTGTCCTTGTAGAAGATGAACAAGTGTTGCAGTCACGGTGTTGCAATGGAGCTTCCAAGATTGTCCAGCACTATTCACAGGTGCACAAACAACCCTAAAAGAAAGATGAAAAGGGAAACGCCGGGAGCCATTGTGAAAGAAGAAAAGCATGCAATTCAGACTTTCAATTGTGCAGGATGGCAAAAAGATGTTGGTCAAGCCATTCGAGGACCACAACTTTGGTAGCAATAAGCCATACGCAAAGACACAAAGGAAAACTGTGGAGAACCATATTCCAAATTGTTTCTTACCAGTTTTGAAATGAGGCCTTGAATTCTGCGTTGCTGAACACAACAGACAATTCAATTTTGAACATAGAATCTATATATATATATATAATCAAAAGCATGTTGAATGTGCAATTTCGTGAGCCAATATTAATTGCAATCAATGAATCCCCACCGTTTCAGGATTTCTACCGCTCTGTTCGCACTTTGAAAAATCCAGATCCTCCGCCATTCAGAACGAAGACGGGGACACAGAAGTTGGTGTGGTCGCCTCGGTGATTTTGTTGTGACCTTGCAGGAACTCACAGGTTGATGCCATGCACTGTCTTAAGGTTTGGGCGATTCGAGGACAATGTTTTTTTCTTTGTGGCTGTTGCCTGCATGATTTTCAGGGGCAGGAACGCCATGACATTAGATTTGCTAAATCTTTGCTTTGCATTCCTCCCTGAATTGCAAGTTGCACGTATTTGCTTGACGCAGGATGCCGCAAGAGGACGGGCACATACTGCAGCATAATAAGTTTCAAATTATGCGAGAATGACATTCCACGTTCACAGCCTGACAAGGCACACGCTTTGCTTTTGCAGGAGCAGAACAGAAAGCTCAGAGGCGGATTTCTGCAATCTTGGACGAAAAGCGTTTGAGTTTGAGCTTCAGTCGGAAGAATTCCATGGCGTAGGGACAAAGACCTTGCCAGATTCCGTGAAAGAACGGAATTACCACGGTTTCACTTTTTAAACCTGTCTCGTAAATTTGCTTGCTTCTTGAGACAGCATGTTCGAGTTCTTGACAAAAAAGCATGCAGTCTTGCATATCACAAATTGGAAGGTTTATTATAAGGGCAACAGTGGAAAGGATGATCCAGGATATACATATTATAAATATATTTTTCAAACAAACTAAGTAATATATTGCCCGAGAGCGAAATAACATAGTAAGTAAATAAGGAAAAAAAATAATATTTATTAAATTTATTTTATATAAGAAATTAAATTAAATAAATATAAAATTTTTATTTATAATTTTTAAGTAATATTTATATAAATATTGGATAATAATTTTTAAATTTATAATAAATTATAAAAAATATTTATCTAATATTATATAGTAATATAATATTATTTTAAAACATTATTATAATAAATTAATAAAATATTAATATTATAAAAAATTTAAATTAATTATATTTAATTTTAATTATATTATGATTTTGCTAAGCTAAGTAAGTATAGAAAATAAGATAATTTATAAAAATAATATAATTATTTATTATTTGGATAATTATTTATATTTAAATAAAAATTTAATTTTAGTTTTTTAGGTAATTTTAATAAAAATATTAGGAATTTGGTATTATGATGGTATTTAGCTAAATTTAAAGGTGGAAATTATTATTAATGGTGGAATTTTTAATATGGATAAAAATTAATAGGAAATAAAAGTATTAGGGATTAAAATAAAAAAAAATTATTGAGAATAATTAATAATATATATTTTCGATATAATTATTAGTAATAAATTTTACCGATGGTGGATATTTAATAGAAAAAGTAAGAAAGTAAGGTAGGATGGGTTTTATTATTTTTATGGAAAAATTAAAATTTATATAATACCCCTAGAAAAAAAAAAAATATATTTTTATAAAATTTATAAATTTAATTTTAAAAATAATAAAGGTATAATTTTATTAATATTAAAAAATAATAAGGTAAAAAATTTCCTTAATTTTAGGATGACCTAATTTAATAGTTGGCTTTGATATCGAGGAAGAAAAGTTGTACCCAGTGAAGTGGAGTCAGGCCCAGCAGTAATGTCCTAGTAAACAGCATGGAAATAAAAGGAGGATAAATAAAGGAGAAGTTATAACCGAAAAAAGAATAAAAATTTATTTAGCTCGAGGAAAGAAGTTATTCGAGCGGTTGGCGTGATGAAAGTAAGAATTGAAAAACAGACAAGGAGGCTGATAAGTACAAGGCAGGGAAAAGAAAGGCCAGAAGGAGTAAGGATTGTAGAAATAAAAAGAAATATTATTGGGAAAAAAATGTCCCGTAAAAAGAAATATAAAAAACGAAAAAAATTTTTAAATCGAAATAAAAAAAGAAGAATTACATCGAAAAAACCGGTTTTAAAACCTGTACAAATAAAAAAAAAATAAAGTGGAACGAAACAAAAAACCAAAAGTTATTTCTCGGAGCGTAATAAGAGAACCCCTGTTTGTTTGACAAAAAAACAGGAAACAAAGATCCGAATAAAAGTAACCGGGGTCCATGTGGAGAAGGGCCTTGAATGGATTAAAAAAACAAAAAGATAAGATTTTAGAGGGCAGCCAAGTTTTTCACGAAGTCTTTTTGAAGTCTATGACAAAAAATTCATAATTGAAATTATTAAATTACAGCAGGAACTACCCAGGAAGACTTGCATTCAGAATACTGACTGCTCAAGATGGCGCCACAAATGACAAGGGGCCTCGAAGAGGCGGAGAGAATTTTAACCCCGCCGGTTGCCATGAATTATTTTCTGACTTTTTTTTCATCCCCCATTGCAATTAAAAATGGGAGTGAGGACACTGAGACGGCTGAAGATATTGGCCCAGTGCCCAGACTTGATGGCAATAAGTGAAATGCGAAGACCAGCAGACTTCGTTAACCAGCGAGTAAAAATTCTGGAACGAGCAAAAAAAAAAGGCCATTGGAATTTACCGCAATTCCCAGAACTCCTACCTTCCGAGTCAAATACATTGGTGGAAAAAAAAAGAAGAAGCTTTTTTAGCTCGAGAGTTCTTGACTGACAGGAAAATGAGCGAGTACGAAAGGAACCACAAGGGGCGTCAGCGGGAGACCCCAAAAGGAAAAGGAGCCCAGAAGGAAAACCAGAAAGGAGAAAAGGGGAAAGGAAAGAAAGGGAAGCATAAGGAAAAGATCCCCGAGAACCACCAGTGATGGAGAACGAAGCGGCCAAAGGAAAGGACAAGAATACAGGTGAGTTTCGGACCCAGCGGTTGGTTGAAATTATAAAATTACCCAAAAGCCGAGTATGGAAGAGAGAGCGGACCAAATAGGGCTGTGAGAAACCTTGGGTCCGTGCTGTGAGTTGTTCAGCAAGGCCAGAGGGAAACCTTTGTGCTCGCAAGTGGGAGGAGCAAATGCTTGCTGGGTTGCACCTGGCTTCCTCATGATGTGACAAAAAGGTTTGCTTGTTCGGATGCAACGGCACCGCTGGGCTTTTCCAGGTTGAAGGAAGCGAAGACTCAAGAAAGAGTGGGAACAGTCGCAACACCACGGTTCATTGCTTTGGTGGTGGCGCGCAGCCTGGGAATTGGAGAAAAATAGAGAATTTTTTTCAGAGGGGGCAAAATATGTGTAGGGCAGACGACGCAGTGGAAGGGGCTGCAACCGACAATGAACAAAACAGTTTGCGTCCTTGAGGCGCCGCCATGCCCGCAGCATTTTTGGCTCAAGTGACACTACAGTACGCAGCTGCACCCCCCTCTCCCTTCACCCTTCCCCTGAATCTTTCTTCTACTCACTCCTTACCTGCTGCTTGCGATCCCTCACTTGCGGGTTCCTCTGCATCGGACTACCTTTTCTTTTCCACTGCCCTTAACAGTTGCCTCCCTCCACTGGGGCAGGAGGTGCTACACTTGTGGCACCTTCTGCTCCGTGGTTTCAAGTGCCTTTTATCATCGCCTCCTCCTTTGATTCAATCCCTTCCATGCAAGCCATCCAGTGGCCCGTTTTCCCAATTAGCCCTTTCCATCACTCCACAGCACATCAGTGCTATCCCTCAATTGCTGACGCTGGATTTCCTCCACTTGGAGTATCTCCTGTATCGCATTTCCTTCTTATTTGCTCTCCTTTAATGTCATCATTGCTCTTGTGCACCACACATTGTCTGCAGCAAGGGTAACTATCGCTTGAGTTTCTCCACTTGGAGTCCCTCTCGCGGTGTTCCCCTGCCTGTCCAACAACAAGGCTCATGTCATCAAGATCCCCGCACACGCTCTGTCGTAGCGGGTTCTGGCCGCGTGAGTTAGCGGTGTTCAATGGCCCATTAAGACATTTGATGCGGCGGATTTGGGGATCAATGTTGCGCCACGGAACTTGTGGCATTGCAACACCTTTAAGACATTGTCATAGCTGAACTGGACAAAATGGACTGCCTTTTTTTTCTGTACTGCTCCCATTTGAAGTTACAGAAAGGCAAGATTGTCACGGTATGAACTCGCGCAATTGAGCAGGTAAGAGTGCCAGGACTTCAGTGGTAGTATCTCTTGCCTAACAACTCCGCATCAAAAGTGGCTTGTGTTTTACCACAAACAACTTCATTGTGGAAGCACAATCATGCTATTGTTTTTGCTTGTTACTACACTGATTTTTTTTTGCGTGAAAAGTTTACCCATGAGGGCAAGGTTGACACTGAAGCACGCAATGATATGTGTTTTCTTTTGCGACAGTCCTCCTCGTGGACTCCTCGTGGGCGACCCAGCGGGCCACTCATGGTCGATGACAGTGTAAAGCACATGAATGGTGCAAAGGCGCCAGCCTCTCTTGTAAAGCATGTTAGCTGGCCAGCGGGTTGGCTTCTTGCCGGCTCGTGCCATGTCGACGCCACTGAACGGCGTCTGCAAGTTTTGCAACACCCTAGTATCTTGAGAGATGAGTTGATGCAGATCACCTGATTTCTGGCCGGAATGTGTCTCCCGGAAATTGGGCTAGTGTTGATGCCTTTTTGTCTTCCTAGTCTGAGGTCGCGTCCGGACGTGCGGCCCCTGCTTCCAGGTCATATCCGGGATCGCTGAGTCACCTTCTTTTCGGGTGACTGGATTGGTGATGACGTGATGGGGCTGTTTTTGCTTCATTTCCATTTTGTAAAGCTGCTAGACTGGGGTGTACAATCAATTTTGATTTTGGAAAGGCTCGCTGCATTTTTTGTATCGCTTCGCGAGGCTGGATGCAGTGGACGGCCTGTGCCATAGCGTGCACAGGCTTTTTGTCACTCGGGCCTTTTGAACCGCTTCGCGCGGCGGCGTGGGTAGCACCCCCTCTGGGTGTGTTATTCCGGTGCCGTTCCGTGGCAATTAGTTGCTGAGTGTTTAACAAAGGAGTGGGATGTTGGGACGCCCCCACTAGTCTCTAATCCTACCAGTGACAATTTGCTGTACAGTGTCACTTGCCAGACTCTCCGGAGTTTAGTGCTTCTACTACTACTTTTCTTTTGCGGACGAACTCATTTTTTTTTCCATTGTTGGCCTAGAAAAGCGCAATGCAGCCTGAGGGCCATTGAGGAGGCAAGGCACCATGTGCCTCTGGTGCTGGGATTGCTGGAGAAACTTTTTCCTCATAAGTGACTTTGTGGTTGGGGTTGGAATGCCTTTTCTTTGGCTTTTTTTCAATCAGTGTAACAATTCTTGATTTGTTTCTCTGTAAGAAAATTCGCTGCAACCATTTTTGTTTTTTTCCAGTTCCTTTGTTTTTCATTGTTTTTTTGTACCTTCTTTGATGCTGGCGCTTTTTTGCTTTTTGCGATCATCCATTTTCCTGCGGCTGGATTTTTTATTTTTGCTGCTCTGCACCATTTGTGTTGTCTGCCTGGATCTGCCGCTTGTCTTCCTTCCATATTGAGTTTGTCTCCACATTCTCTCTGTTCAGCCCGGGATTATTTGCCGTTCTTGTGCCCCTTCCCATGCTTGCTTTATCTTATTTCCGAGTTGGCTGGCCTTATTTCCGTGCTGCTGCTTATGCTTGCATCCTGAATTGTTCAAAGCAAATAAATATTTTGTCTGCCAGTGGTAATTATATATATTTTTTATTTGATTCTCCGCTTTGTCTTTGATTTTTTTATGGCTCTAAATACAGGGTTTATTTACCAATATACTACCACTTCTCATGCTTTTACCTTTAATTTACTTTTTTTCTTTTTTATTTTTTATTTTTATTTTTTTTTTAAACTTTTATAGCAAAATATAATTTTTATAATATTTTTTATACTTAACTTTATTTTTTTTTTATGTTTAATTTATATCCTTTTTTTCTTTAATTTCCCTCAAGGTTTTCAAGTGGCCACTTTATGCCTTTTTATTTGATTATTATTTACATTTATATTTATATTAATTTCTATTTTTATTGCCAATATATATATTTTTTTTTAATTTTTAGTTTTATTTTTCTTTATTATTATTTTTTTTTACTTATTTTTATTTTCCTTTGTATCGAATTTAGTTTTTATTTATTTATAAAATAGGTAATAAGCTTAAAAATATTCTGATTCCTCTATGATTGGGCCTTAAATTATTAATAGTACTTATCCCTTTAATTCGTTTATTTTTTTTATACCTTGAAATGGGGGCTTTATTTACCGCTGCTCTGCCGCTATCTATGCTAT
The DNA here is from genome assembly GCA_009767595.1 of Symbiodinium kawagutii. Lineage (NCBI taxonomy): Eukaryota > Dinophyceae > Suessiales > Symbiodiniaceae > Symbiodinium > Symbiodinium kawagutii. The sequence continues at coordinate 138,475 of VSDK01007396.1, read as the reverse complement.
CTTTTTCTACCTATCCCTTATCCTTCCATTTATCTCCTTTAATATTTTTATAATTTTTTATTTTACTTTAACTAGAAATTTAATTTACCAATATTTTTTTATTTTTTATAGTTTATTTCCTTTTATTTTATTTTTATATTTATTTATTTATTTATTTTTTTTTTAATTTTAATTTAATATAATATTTCCTATTTTTTTAATATTATTTATAATTATATTTTTTTAAATTTTTATTTTTTATAAAAATTATTATTTTATTAATATTTATTAATAATTTTTTTTATTATTTATATTTTTATTTTTTAATTTTATAATATATATTATTTAATTCCTTTTTATATTATTTTTTTATTTTTTTTATA
>VSDK01007396.1:86862-125056 GCA_009767595.1 Symbiodinium kawagutii | reverse complement strand
AGCCATGGCATGGCCCTCTTCCGCTCGGCTACGTGGGAAAAAGACCCATGCAGCCAGCAGTGATACTCTGTGACTTTGACGAAGCTGAAGACATCTTAAGTTGAATCCTTACTGAAGACATCTAAGCTGAATTCTTTTAGTTTAATCTCAAGTTGTCTCTTTGTGCTGCATTTACAGTAGGCCACGGGTGGGGGGCTGCGAATGCGTTGGTCGGCTTTGCTCTTGCATAGTCGCTTGGGTGGCCATCTTGAAATCTCATGATGTTTCCAACGGCCCAGTGCATTGCTCTTTACATTCCTTGCTTTTTCTGGGCTGTCCACACTTGAGCCAATTCTCCCAAAGATTCTACGACTTGGCTGCAGGCATGCTCGGAGGCCACTTTCACAAAATCGGAAGGCTCAATTCGCTCACTTTGTCACTTCGCTCACTTCACGCATCTCCTTTTCTGCTCTCCTTTTCAAAACAAAGAATCTTGGCAGAAAATGCTCGCTAGAAATTTGTTCCTTTGACAACTTCAGCGTAAGCGTACCTGCATAGGTGCACGGTGGTGCCCTGGATTCAAATCCAAATCATCCCAACATGGCAATCTTTGGTGAAAAACCTGTTCATTTTGGGACATACAAGATCCGAAGAGCTCACGAAACCTTTGATTGCCTTCATGCTGCTGTGGATTCTCGTAACGGCTCATGATAAACCTACAAAAAACTATCGTAGGCCGACTTCCGATGTGACAAGCAAATTTCTCCAATGAAACTGTCCTCTCTTCTGGCCTCCGCCACCAATCTTTTGAACTCAGCTTCTACTTCGACTCCCGTCAACCTGGATCGCAGTAGAAACAAAAGTATCTGGGGTCTGACTTCACCTCGTGCCTAGGTAATCTGCCATCCAAAAATGCTCACAGATCGCTGGGCATGGCAATGCATGGCAATGCATCGCAATCATCAATCTACAGTGTTTGTGGAACCTCAGTGGGTCTACCCAAGGGCACCTCGGATGAAGCTTCTCTTTCTGGCGAAGCGAAAGCGGTGCCATCAAAACGGCAACAAGTTGCAACAAGACATTGAAAGAAGTCACCACCAAATGTGTCACCACCGTTACCCGGCTATCCACAGCACTTGGCATGGGCTCCTTTCGTCCAGGCAAGCACCGCCAATAGCGGTAGACTCGTTTTTGTTTCTGAACCTCCAATAGCGGTGACCGATCTGTGCCGCTCAAACTGTGCCAATGTGCATCAAAACGGATGCCAACTGGACCTTTCTCACAGGGTTTCCCCAACCAAGTCGGAGTATTCAGTGTCAAGTGTGCGCTTCTCAGATCCCTAAAAGACAGGAGCTCTTGAATAATCAAGTCGCGTGACGTGCAAAAGAAACTGTCTGAGACATCTGAGATTGGAACATTTTCCTTCATGACTCGAAGCGAAGACTGCAGGGAGTCTCAACTGAATCTCAACTCAACGTGTTACCTCTGCACTGCTGCTTGATGCGCCAATATTCATTCGGAAAGCGTTGTGGCTTCCCAGTTGATCGTTTCTGGCTCTGACTATCCATCGCTCCAAGTCGTTCCCAAGACATCGCCTTCTTGAAAGGAAACACGTCCAGTTCCTGCGCCAAAAACAATCGGATTCATGGCCAACTTTGCACACACGGACACGCTACCACCTGGACAAACGTGCCCTTTCAAGCAACAAACTAAGAAGAGAACATTTTTTCCAGTGCAAAGAAGAAAATCAACATTGCTGAGGCTGATTGGGGTGTTTGGCAAACTGGAATGATCTTGGGAGTGAACAAGGTCTTCCTACCTACAGCAACCCATCTTGGTTGAAGAAGCTGCTCGAACGATATCTTACTCTTCCCATCTGATTGATCTTATTGGTCGCTTGCTCCTTATTGATCTGATTATATTGGTTGCTTCTTCTTATCACCTAGTTATTACCCTCATTTTCTTACCATATTGGTTGCTTCTTGTCACTTATAAATGCCACATTCTCCCATCTATCACCAATAAATGCTACATTCTCCTATCTGTCACCAATAAATGCTACATTTTTTTCACCAAGTTACTTCCCTCACAGGGTGAATCACTTGGTGACACAACCAGCCACCGACAGGCACCTCACGGTCCAGAGCTGTCAGATCTGCAGAAGCTCGGATGGCAAACTTGGACTGCCTCCCGGTGGTTGGGGTTGTGCGATGCTTACGAAGGGATACAAATTCAAGGGCAGGACATTCTTAAGATCCTTAAGAATGGGTGAGAATTTCGTGGGAGGGCTTAATTATGCTAAATTGATTGGTAATGGATGTTTGTAAAAGCTACGGACTGCGGTCAATCACTCCGTGTGATCCGCAAGGTATCTTTTGGCCGCAGAGCGAATTTCGATTGAAATCAAAGTTGTGAGGCAGGCCCCATCGAATTCTACCCTTGACCAATCTACAAAATCATAAACCTCTCATCAACTTGGGACCCGCAAAACGGATCAAGCACACATGCAAAGGAGAGATTTGTGGCGCACCATTCGGCAAAGCTGGAGGAATCGAAGTGAAGGACATGCGCTCTCCGCTCCTGCAAGTTGGGCGAAACCTTCCAATCATCCAACTGTTTTCCTGCGAAATTCAGGGGTTCAAAACGGTTCCAAAACTACTTATTTCTTTTTCGCAATAAGCGACCAATTGTATTTGTTGCGACTGCTCAATCAACCGTTCTCAACCATCCTCAACTCATCCACCATCACTAACATTCTTAACCACTATAAATGGTTGATAAGTATCAATGGCTGATAGATCAATCCACTGCTTTCCCTACCACCCTATCTCACTTTCGCTGTGAGTGTTCAATTCAGCTCGTGTCCTCTAGTCTTGAAAGCTGCTAGAGATCTCATGGATGAAGAATCATGTTTGATTGTTCATTTGGAGCCGGTTGGAAGAGTTCATCTCTCTCCCGGAGTGACCGCACCAGAACGCAGCAGTCTGGATGCGAACAGCCAGCCTCCTGGGCAGTTGAGCAGCTTGAGCGGTGATGCCTTTGTTGGTTATACAACCGCTATCTTTTGACATGAAACAATCTTCATAATCAAATAGTAGTCACTGACTCTTGGATGACAGCCCCTATTCTACTCAGCGTGTTAGTTGGTTCATGTCCAACAATGACAACCAGCTGTGTCCATGGCTCGTGCAGTTGATGCAGTTTCAGGGGATCCGTGTCACGGTAAGCATGCGACCATTGGGGCTCCATCAAGAGCTAAGCATAAGAGCAAAGGGGAAGAGAAATACAGAGGGAAAAAGGATATATATAGAAACAGAATTGAAAGAATGGAATATCAGGGGAACAGAGAAAGACAGAATACATAGCAAGAGAATAGAGAGTAGAAGACAGAAGAGAAAGGCAGAAAAGAGAAGAGAGAGAGAGAGCAGAGAAGGAGAAGGAGAAGGAGAAGAGAACATGTTGATGGCACCAACTTTGGGGTTTATTTCAGGGATGTGCAGCTTTCTCACATTGCTTTTCAAAGTGCTCAAAAGGAGAAGCCACGCTTAGTCTCCTCATCCCAAGACTGAGCAAAACCTGAAGATCCAACTATGGTTTTACGCTCTATTGAAGGAACATCAACGATCAATATCCGGAATACAAGCGAGTAAGGATAGGAATGTTATATATACATATGTACATACACACATCTCTGTCTCCCTGTCTTTAAACGTGTCAAAGAAGAAAACATGTGCAAAAAATGTAAAATGAAAAGTAAGAATACATAGATGTATAAAGACAAGTCCTCTACGACTAAATAACTGACTGAATGAACATGTAATGACTATGTCGCGAAGAAATGCAAACATGCACACCATTGTCATTTAAATGAACAAAGCACTGCATGCAACCAGGACTTGTAACCTCGCCAGGCTTTGCAGCTCCTTGTCGTGCAAACCAAACTTTGGATCTGCCTCACAACCGTTGGTCGTTGGTTGGCATTCCAAGACGTGAAAAAATCCCTTCACATTGCAAAAAGGAGGGCAAATGCTTTAAAGATAGCAGTATCTTCACGTGTTTGATGATATGTCACTTTATCGATTGGATTTGATTGAACATGGCTTTGTGCATGGGGGTACCTCCAGCCACCTCAAAAATGGCTAGAGAAAGGAAGCATTTTGTCGGGGGGTGCATATGCCCATATAGCTGTACAATACACCGGAGCTGCAAGCGATTCTGGGCATCTCCCTTAAGTATCAAGCTACGAAATCTGAACTCTGAAGGACAAAACTTCACCAAAATCAAAGGGCCACAAACAGTTTTCAAGAGGAAACCACACAATCCAAACACGCCATAGAAATGGCACATGGTCAAGAGTTTGCAGTCAAACATTGGTTAAAGCCTTTGACAGCAAGGACGTCATGTGCCTCTTTGAAAGCTCGATCGTGTTGGCAAAAGTGGTGGACTCCACTTGCATAGACCTCGAGGCCCAGTTGATGGATCACAGACGCATGACCCTCTTCCTTCGCACAAAGCTGTCGCTATGTCAGGATCCTCCCCTTTGCAGGTCGCAGCTTCAATGATCACACCGCTGAACAGGTGACCCATCCATTGGTCGCAGCCTTGCCCGCCACTACCATGAACCCCATCCGTTGGTCTCCGGGCTTCTCCAGGTGCAGTGAGATTCGCAGCACCTGTGCGCAACTACAAACATCTCCTGACAATTCACAAGATCTGGATCCGTTTCGTTGTTTTATTCGGTTGCTTGATAATAAACATGATCATGATAGTGATGATGATCAAGAATCTACAGATATCTACAGCAACTACAACAACAACAACAACAACAACAACAAATACAACAACAACAACAACAACAACAACAACAACAACGGGGACGACAATCAGTTCTGTGCTGAGAAACTCAAGCAGAGTGAACCATGACATTCTGAGATTTGGGCTCTTTCCGTTGCAATACAGAACTTGGTGATCTTGCCTGATCACAACATTGCCACTTGATTCTCAACATGGAGCAGTCCTCTACTTGGCTTTGGCCCACGACAACACGAGGTACCCCTTCAATTCACATCCTAAAACAACCAGAATCCTCAAGCTTTCACGATGCCCCATTTACCAACTTTTGGTAGTTGGAGGTATTTGGTAACCGAAATTTGCAAAGAACGGGATCTGGCTGTCCCCCAGCGAGCAGCTTTGCAGTTGCCACCATTTTGTGCTACCGTGGGCGAGTCTGCCATTGAAGGTGCTAACTTTGCGACACCAAATGGTCAGAGCACGCTGAATGAGCTAAACTAAACGATGATCACAATCCTGGAAAATGCCAGGTTTCTTCGATCCAGCTGCAAGTCAAGACGAAAGGTCTGAGCTGCAAATCCAAACTGCTCAACGGGTCACTCATGCTTTGAAGGGACACCTGCGAGCTGCAAAACAGTTGTGCTAGAAAACTATGAGTCACAACATAAGAATAGAAGCAGCACCAATCCTGCCTTTTCTCCGGTAGTAAAGGACATATTCCTCGCACTTTTCACAGCAAAATACTCGTATTTGCTAATGCTCATCTGCTTTGGGTATGACAGTTCCTTCAGGTTTGTGATACGTATATTTATGTATATTTATGTGCTGCACTTTGTGTTGTTTCTTTCAACTTCTCTTTTCTCTTGTCGTTTCTCAATTGGCTCCCTTTCTGCATTTAAAAAACCACTGCACATTGGCCGCCAAGTCTCCAAGTAGGTGGATGCTGCGTCATAGGCCACGTACTCCCTAACCGTTCACCGAGGTGAACATGCGAAGGCAGGGTCCCCAAAGAGGATTCTGTTCTGTGAAGCTATGGGGTGCCCAACCATCTTGGTTGAGGGTCAAGGAACATCCCAAGATACCGAGAACTCACTGCACTGCCATCCTCTGCTCATCTTGGCGCCTGAAAGTGTTCTTGAACTTCAAGCGATCTCCCACGGTGCTGTTGTAGTGACCTTCCAGTACCTTGGATCACTGTGCTGAGGTCGACATGCACCATGGGTTGTCGGGATGTGCCATGGCCCAGTGTATCCTTATGCCCCTGCACTGCTGGACTTAGCACTCGGCCCGCTTTGCAAACTTGGGCTTCTCTTTTTCTTGCACATCCTGAAAGCTTCGCCAAGAAACATCAAAGTTGAAGAACTTTCAACTTGTAGCCAGTGTGGACTTCGGATAGGCTGAATCAAATCAACTTACCGCAAATCTTGAAGACAAACAATATCAAAAGTCTCCTTCTTTTCTAAGATGCAGTGGTTCAAGATCAAAATTGCCGGAATTGAGACTGGCATCATGATTCTAAATGTTCAACAGACCTTGTCCATGTAGAAATGGCGACCGCCAAGTACCTGCCAAATCAGATGGATGCATGTACGCACAAAATATTAGAAGTTCACTTGGGCCGTCCACACAATGGGTGGTCCCAAACCATCCAAATGTGATCGTTTTTGGTATGGGACCTGTCTTTTCTCGAGACCAACCAGTTCTGGAGCTCGGTTCTGAGTCTAACCAACGATCCCTTGAGGTCCCCAAGACTGGTTACATCATGCGATTCCCATGAGGTCCGCAGGACGGGTTTCTTAACGCACCCAGCGGCTCATCCACCCATGGCCCACTGCTCACGCGACAAATGGCAGCTGCACGACAGCCTTTGAACTCGCCATGTTCGACCTGCGATGGGCCGTCCATGAGTTGCAGTTGACATCATGGGTTGAAACGAGTGAAACGAGTGAAATCATCAGCTGTTTTCAGGGATGCCATGCTGTGTCATCATCTGGTGGCCTTCCGCCTGGCGTATTCGTCGGCTTTGGTGATGGAATCTCCAAAGTAGGTCCCTCAGAGCTGTTGGATCTCGAAAATGGGCGGCTCACCATGGATGTTTCGGGATCAGAAATCATGATCTAGTGGGGGTGAATCATCTGCTACTCAAAAAACTATCGAGAAACAACACCAACAAGACCTTCGGCAGGATCAAGTTTCGTCAATACGAGGAGTTTCAAACGTCAAAGCCTATCTTCGAAACTTGGTAAGATCCCTCGACAGTTTCCCCGCTCTTAGACGTTTCAACTGCGGATGGGTTCTTACACCATGGAGCCGGAGGCACTCCGAAACCTTCTGCTAAGGCACTGCAGTGCGGCAATCCCACACCTGCGAATCTAGTTGGTGAACCAGTGAATCGCCCTTAGTATCACTATATGAACCATCCCCCGAAACAACTATAAACCATCCTTAAGCAATAGAAATCATCTTCAACATCCTTAAACCATTCTTAACCATATATTAGCCATCCCATCATTCTAAGCCATCCTTAGCCATTCTTAGCCATACCCTAAACCACTGGAAACCACTAAGCTCCTCATGGATCGATTCCTGGGTCTCCCGTGCCATCACCGTAGAGGCCACCGCCCCCAGTGGTTCCTCCCGAGCCCAGCTTGGCCATGGTGAAGCCCGTGCGAGCGATGGCTGAGAGCGCCTGAGAGGTCATGGAGTTCGGAAGATGGATGGAACTATGACCAGCAAACTGGTTATCACTGGCTATGGGTCAACATTGACCAACCAATAATGGGGGACAATCACCAGTAATAATAGGGAATATAACTGGATATAACCAGTTACAACAGTTTGTAATGGACAAACTACAAGTTGGCAAACTGGTTATACAACTGGATATGATGTTATAGTTCGCCAAGCAGCAGACGGGTTATGACTGGTTATAGTATAATGATGATGTTGTAGAATCAACTGGTTGTGTAACTTTCTCCACTGGAAAATTGTCCAACTACTTGTGATGGTTGACCAATTATAACCAGTGGATGGTGATGTTATCGAACCAGTTGACCGTGATGCAACCGTTTCTTGCCTCACTTTCTGCCACATTTTCAACTACTGAGCCTCAACCAACATCAAACACCATCAAACCTTGTGTGTTCAGCTGCAGCTCGCAATGCTTCAGACCGCCTCAGGAATGCTCGCATGGAAAAGCAGCCTCATGGCATGCGGATGCTGCCAGCTCAGTTCCCAGCACAAAACTCTGCTTACACGCGGCTCATGCGGGTTCGATTTTTGCCTTTTTAGGATACAGCTACTGTATGGAGAAATCCAGTTGCAACCATGGGGATGAAATGAAGGCAATGAAGAATTCGAGGAGGGTGGCAAGCTAGCACATGACAGCACTCTAAAGTATCAATGCGAAACCACTTTTGAAGAAACTGTGGATGCGGTGTATATCTAGCTGCTTCCAATCTGAGGGCGGCACCATTCATTGGCATCTTCACAGAAGTGTAAATCTCCCCACTCCAAGCCTCGAGAAGCCTGTGAGGCGCTCTCGGCAGAGCAACACCACCCATCTTGGCAACAACAATGAGAATAGCGATCAGTAACGACACCTTTTCTTTCCACTTGGCTCGAGTCAATGAGACGCCTGCTTGCAAAGGACTGGACAAAAGCTGCTCTAGCGGTCCTATCCTGGGGCACCTTTGGTGCGAAAAGAAATGAGAAATGGATTCAACTGTACGCCGCGGGCTGATAATCTGCACCCATCAGACCTGCGGATGAATCCAAAAGATACGGGTCCCATTCACTCAGTTGGGCGATGAGTCCATTGACGGAGGCAGGGATCTCGTCATATGATTCCAGCGGCTGTTGTTGCGCAAAAGCACTGTATTCAGCTGCCAAGAGACGACACATGGCAACGGGGTACTCTTTGGCCTGTGCAGTCTTCCATCCTCCTGAAAGATTTCGCCCACCCAAATACTGCCGAGGACGCCAATGAGGTTGGTAGGATGTAAAAATCCGGTGAGCCAGCCCAGGTAGGCGCGCCACAAGCAGCGTCGTTGGTTTTGGTGAGACCTGTCCTAGCGGTCCTTGCAAAAAGGTAATGGTTTGCACATTCGGTGCAAGAAGCCATTGTTTCAAGAATGCAGAGAACCAAATACACCAGAAAGGCTCGGTGACTTCATCGCCATAGGGGCCTTTGGGGTGCTCTAAAGTGATTGCGCCCCCATGACTCCACGTCAGAAGGAGCAATTGCAAAGCTTTGAGCGTCAGAAGCGTGCCGATGTGGCATTGTCTGACCTCTCGCTCACTCCTCTCCGGGAGCCCCCAAGGATGCTGACTGGCCCATGGGCTGTTTTGATCCAGCGGGCCAGCGTGTAGGTCTCGCAAGGCGGACCCGCGTGGGCCGCCTTGACACGGCGAGCCCTGATGAGCTGAACCCATGGCTGGTCCCGCATAACATTCCCTGCTTCATGATGAACTGCGAGATCGACGCAGATAGGCGTCAAATGGCCAAAATGCGACAGCCAGGTGGCGATGTCGCCATCCCTCCGATGTCCTGAGAACAGGATGAGCGCATAAGCCTCACCCCTGGAGAAAGGACGTGGCACCCAGTCGAAGCTTGGTTGCCAACCGTGTGCTGCTTCCAAGCGACGAGGCTCCCAACCACGGATCTCGGCCATGAGGTTGAAGATCTTGGTGTCAGAAAGAGCTCGTTGGGTAGCAGGGCGTCCTCCTCGTCCAGGCGGAAGTAATCCATACTGCGACCAGGTGGTCAATTCGGCTTCCGAGGCTGGCTCGTGGAGAGCGGTCGACAAAGAAGCGCGGGGAACCAAAAGAGGTCGCAACTCATCTGGTGTGGCCATACGCCAAACCCGGTCATCGGCAGCGGCACGCAGACCTCTTTGATGGTGAGCTTGTTTCGCTTGGCGGTCAGCTTCATCCAGGCGCTGCGTGTCCTCTATGGACATAGGCTCAAACTTGCGCATCATAGGTATCCAGCAATTGGTCGAACTTGACTGCAAGTGCAAAATGGCCCTGGCCCGGGTATGATACCAGCGACAACAAATGCGACACGCTGCATCGGGCGCAAACCTCCTCACAGCGATTCTGTAACCATGTTTGCTAGACTGATGAACCGCCAAACTAGCCGGGGTGTCAAAGACGGCATCACACTCCCCACAGCGGCAAGCATCCCTCACAGGCGACTCCGGTGTGGGCGTCTGATTGGAGGCCTGCCAGTTCATGTCCGTGAAGAGCTCATCCTGGAATGCTGCATGCGTCTGAAGGGCCAGGAGAGTTTGCTGGCGCAACTGGTGCGCGCGAAGTCCAGCATGTATCTGCTTCTTGAGTCGCCGGGCATAAGGTTGCAACATGCGCCAATGCTCGAGAATATCAAGGCGGCTGAGTTCATCTGGGATTCCCTCGGGACCCAATTGCTCCGTCAACCAGAAAACACTGCGGTGCACACTGGAAATCCAGGAACGATCCCCTGCTAAACGATGGTTGGCAAGGACAGCATGATGCGCAAATTCATCTCCCACATGAAGCAATTGTGCACATAGGCGAAGCTTGTGAGCGTGCAAAAGCTCCATGGGGAGCGGCTCCTGCATGTCTTGGGCAAGTTGCAACAGGGATTTATGGGTGGTCTGGTCGGCATGAAAGCGATGCAATGCCTGGTAGAGTTTATGGACTCCACTTGCCCACGCCTCAAACTCACCTTGGTTCATGTTGTGCCAAGCGCCACAGTGGAGGGTCAAAATTGGCATTCCCATGCTCTTGAGAAGATACCGGCGCTTCTCCAATGCCAACGCTGGATGCTGGGTCAATCGTTTGATGGGCTGAATGTTTGCCATCGTCTGTGCCGAGCGAACTCGAATCTCAGGTAGCAGGTGACCCTGGCGAGTGACAAACCCCCCCAAATGCTTGTAATGTGGAACCACTGGAAGAAGGGCTGAACCCTGATGGTCTGAAAGCACTGGTAATCCACGTGGGTGGTGGACCTCCATCTGGCGGCGAAAATGCTGTGCCTTCTTGCCTCTGAATTGAATGACTGTGGATGTCTTTCCAGGCTCAAAGTTCAACGTCATCCCGTGCTCGGTCATAACGTCAATGAAGTGGCCCGTTACCATTGCGACCCTGCGGCATATGCTCTCTGGGGTGCCAAAAACCGCAACAGCAATGTCATCTACCCAGGTGGTGCACTGGGGCATGTTGAGGTCGGTGCACGCACTGTGTTGGAGCATGCCGAGACTACCAATGCGGTCAAAAACAGTCTCCAAGATCTGCGTCATCACAAAGCTAAAGAGCAGATCCGCCAATGGATCGCCGGGACGACTTCCTGTCGCCGGTGCCTGCACACTCGAGCCATGTGGGACTGCAAACCAGGTACTGTCCAGCATGGATTTGACCTGTCCAGCAACCAGGCGAGAGTTCGTCGCACTCGGCACCAAATCACAATGCTGTAAATTGGTCATGAAAGCCTGGAAACTTGAAGGAGGCAGCTTCATGGTCGCAAACAGCGACGCAATGGCAGTTGGAGTGATGGAGTCAGCTACTAGCAGTGGTTTCGCAACCTTGTAGAAAGCCGATTTCAAATCCAAGAATAGAATGGCCAGGGATTGTCCCGTGGTGGCTGCATTCTGTTGCCAAAGTCGAACTTGGAGATGTAGAGCGGTTGGGGACAATCCTCTGCGTCCTCCATATTGCATGGGGTACGCCGTGGAGGCGAATGTGGCTTCCAAGTGCGGCCTGAGTGTCTTGGAAAAGGCTCGGGACAGTGCAGGCTCTAACAAGATGGCACGATGGCTGTCCATTTGGGCCTTGCTGCCTTTGCCTTTCCACAACGGGAGGAGCCATCCTCCACAGAGTTCAGGTGCCCACTGCGATCTAACGCACATTTTGAGAAGCAACGGAAAGGTTGCTCGTGCTACTTGTGGGGCATTCATGCGAAGCAGTTCGGCTCCGATGCCATCGGCTCCAGTGGCCTTGTCTGGATGGAGGGCTCGCAATGCCTTCTCCAACTGGTAGAAGTTGGGCATATCAAGGAGGTCCTCCGGGACAAGCGGGCGGCACTCAGGCCATGACCTGTCTAGGAGCGCTTGCATAGTGGTGGGGGTGGCATTCTCAATGCTGCCAAAATGGTGCTGCCATGCAGCAGCTCTGCGCTCCCTAGTGGTGACATGGGTCCCGGTCTCATCCACCAGGGACGGCAATGCAAGTCGCAGCTTGCCAGCATGTTTTTGCACCATTCTTTTGGGCTTCAGGATACGGTGGAGGGCAGCTCCTGAGTTGTTGTTGGCTTGCTCAAGCGCTTGTGAAAGCTGACTATCAACCCATGCCTTCCAATCACGCCGCTTCTGAAAACGAAAAGTGGCTTCAATGCAAACTCTTTGATGAAGGAGAAGCGCTTCCTGCATCCTGCAAACATGGATTGTGTAAAGTCGATGCATAGCTTGTTTCAAGCGCAAACTGCGCAGGGCATGAACTTGCGCCTTGTGCGCGGCTTTGAGGTCTTTCTTCTGACAAAGGAAATTCCATGTGCTGTCTGTGAAGTAAAGTTGCCTCTGCTTGCGCTTGGGAGCTGGGAAAAAGCGCACGCTGGATTCCTGAAGATGATCGCGCAGTGTTGCCCAATGGGCATTGGTGTCCCTGTCCCATGGAATGAGGGGTGCTGTGGCAATGACACGATCAAACACTGCATCAGGGTTGGCTTTGGCGGATGCACGATCATAGAGGCGCTTTCGGCAAAAACCATATTGGCGCTGTGGGCTAATGGACAAGGTCATGCGCAGACAGGCTAGATGATGGTCCTGTACACCGGAAAGCGCCTCAATGTCATAAATGACAAAGGTGTCCTGGATTCCATCCTGCACCGATGCGGAAACGCCAATGTAATCAATGCGGCTGAGGCCTCCCTTGGTGGACTCAAATGTGTGTGAAGGACCTTTGTGCCAATGGGAAAAGGTGGCCGGAAGAACAATGTCAAAGCGAGCACACAACTGGCGGAGGGCCATCCCTCCGACATCCTCAAAATCAGCCATATGATCCTGGATCTGTTGGCTGGTGACACTGCCAACACTGCAATTGAAGTCACCCATCATGAATATCGGTGCCTCACTGGGCTGGTTTGAGAGAACGGCCTCGAAGTGTTGCCACCATTGGGTGATGACATTGTCCGCTCGAGCACGTTGAGGGGCATATGCACTGCATAAGTCGAGGCACAGACCTGCACACTCAATACGTGCCACAATCAAACGCTCATCTTGATGCCACACCGTGATGTCTTGTTGTGGGATAAGCGTACATTGCAGGGCTCTCTCGAAGAAGGGAACAAAAATCCATAGTTCCACCCCTCCTTGCCCTTGGTTTGCTGCCGAGATCAAGCGTACCCACTCTCCCTCAAGGATGAGCTGTGAGTAGCGAGCCCTTGTTTCTTGTACTGCCACAACCGCAAGATTGTGCGCTTGGCATTGAGCAAGGAGTTCTCGGACCTTCCAACTGGAGGCTAACGTATGGTCTTCCGAGCGATAGTCCAGAGTGCCGACATTGACTGTGCCCACACGAAACTCAAAATGTTGGGGTGCAAATACCTGCACATCATGAGCAACTGTGAGAGTACTATCCGGGGACACCGATTCCTTCTGCGGTGTGGCATTTTTCATCAGGACCTGCAAACTGGGTATATCATGCCCCTGATTCAAAATCAGCCATGCCCAACTGCGCAACGGATGCGATGCTAATGAAGCTGATGAGTGCCGAAAAGGGTGTGATGAGCACCATCCACACCTGATATGGTATGCCAAACAGTCTGCAAATTCGTTCCATGGATGACCCTCATGGGCGTGGATGTGGCGCACCGAAATGTGATGCCTCTGCTGCAGAAGATGGATTAAAATCCGAGCCAAAAGCTGTCTGGGGGACACATCGTCCTGGTGTCCGGCCACGTTTTGGAGCCCAAATGCACCAAAGCTGGCTGAGGTACTGTCACAGTGGCAAACGATATGATCAACCGCCGGCAGGGTCCCATTGAAGACTAACTCACTCAGCGCAATGAGGGCCGTGGCCTCTGCGTCGAGGGCTTGAGGAGTGAAAGGGCCTAATGTGTCATCTAGGCACTTTCCTGCATAGCCCAGTTTTTCAAAGCGGACACCTTGCGGGCTATGGAAGGCTGCGAGTACAACCAAAGCCCAGGCGGCATCTCCTCTTTTGGCTGTTCCATCTGTGTAGACGTGTAGCTCATCTGGGGGTCTCGTTGGACCCGATGGGGTAACCGAAAGAGCCCAACTGGCTGCCGGATGTATTTCTGGTAACAGTGTCCAATCGCTGTTGAGAATTGGTCCCTCATGGTGTTGAAGGAGACTGACAGCATGGCACAGTTGGTCCACTTGCGAACTGGGTGCATCAAAGGTGGGGACCCCCGAGTCATCATGGCAAATCCAAGTTGGACACATTGGACTGAATGCATGAATCGTGTCAACCTCATCAGGAACTGTAAGTAGCGTGCGGCCATGCCCAGAGCGGAGACCCGCGTTAACCTCCGTGTAAGGCATTGGGGCCGCAGACACATCAAGTGACGGTTCTGGTGTGTGTTGCAAATGCACATGTCTTTGGAGGAACTGTAACACATCATCCCTGGATTCATGGTAGGCCTGCCATAAATGATGGTCATTAGGAAGAAGCGAGCGTTCCCTTTGCAGTTCTTCTTGCCACACCGTCTGTTGGGAGGGCTCCAATGGCATGATGGCGACACTAAGGGCCGCTCCGGCAGTGAGTGCAAAGGGGGGGTCATGCGGGATGGTAACCAGCCCGTGCACAACTGTACACCATGAATCGGCTTTGGCCCCAAGGCATCTTTTGCCCAAACCCATATTGGAAATCACCTGTCGCTGTGTAACATGCCTCGAAAGAACCTTGGCCACATGTAAGTACTCCTGCTGTTCAGCCAGGGTAACTAACACTGGTGCAATCTCCAGAGTTCTGTGTTGAACAACCAAGACATAGGCTGTCACACGCGGCAGTTGTGGGTTCTGCAAAGGTGGTGGCATCACCGTAAACCATTCGACCGGTGTGGCTGGGTCTATGTGATCTGACCAGGCTTCAATAAAGGCCTGCCTCCATGTGCTGGCTTGTGTCGAAATGCGGACAAATCGTGGGAAAGCACACGTCATCAATCGAACTGGAGAAAGAAAATATGTGGCCACCAAACCTGTGGGATCCTCCGAACTAGCTGGCTCCAAAGCTGTATTGGCAAATAGATGTTGCATGTCTCGAATGGCATGAACATCTGCCGGTTGGGACTCAATGGAGTTCGGGTTGCCAGTGCTTGGAACATGTGGTGCTATGGCATCTGTCAACTCGTAATCGTGCACAGTCTCCCCAGTGCCAGAACTCTGCATGCAATACCCGGAAGCCGCATGGGTTTGGATGGCAGGTTGCTGCATCAGACTATGCATGTCGGTAGAACTGGACGACACCACAGATCGAGGAGTCATGAGCACATGAAGCGCTTGGCCTGTGGCACGGTGAATGGGCTCATCCTGATTTAGAGGCACACCCGCAAACTGAACGCTACAATGGAAGCTCTGTTGGCACTGGTCTCCTCTCCCAAGGAAATTCAAGTAGTGGCTTGCCCTACTGCGTGCCGGCATCGATCCAACTGCCTGTGTGATGTCCTCAGTAGTCCCATGTCTTTCGGTGGTGAAGTGAAGTCCCACCTTGTCATCTTGATGATCCTGTTCAATTATGAGATGCGGGAAATGGTCAAGCCCATGACGACCTGTCGGAACAGGATGAGGCACAATCCAAGCAATGGTGAATGGCTGATCTGGTTGGAATCGATCAGACCATACTCTGGCAATAGCCGGACGCCAGTCAAGAGGGCTAGCACCAAATAAAATCAAACGGCTCTCTCGACACTGCGGGAAACGGCCATGTGATATATACCATGTGTTGAATCCATGCCCTGGAGTGTCATTTTCCTCTGGTTGACAAACCGGCGCAATCATGAGATCCACTTCGAAAGGCAGTGTTGGCGACGGTGCATCCTCATCGACCACCTGCAAGAGAGCGGGCCAAGGCGTGAGACCTTGATGCATCAACCAGTCAATCAATGCCACATGGAAGTGAGGATCAGCATCCTCTGCCACTTCCACCTCGAGAAGGTCACCATGTGCAAGGTGATGCAGGCTTTCATCATGAGGGTCCCATGTCTGGCGGTTGCGACTCAAAGTGATCAAATGTGGAAATCTAGATACCAAACTTTGCAATTGTATGGTGCCAATGAAAGTCTGCGACGATTGCCAGCTGCGCGCGATGTGATGCGACAGATAAACCCGATGTTGACCATCATGTCCATCCGCATACTGTTGATCGCGACAGATGATGCGAAACAGTGTAACTGCTTCATTGGGGTGCCGAACATGGTCACCTCGACACTCGAGTAGTGCAATGTACTCCTCTCCTGTGTTGACCATAGCATGGACCGGATAAACAGCTGTCCCTTCATTGGCCGGCATGCCCGCTGCCAAACTGGCCTGCGCTGCGGTCGGACCGGAGTGGTCAGCCTGTGTCAGTGCTGGATCGGCCGGCATGTAGCTGTAAACGATCTGCCACTCAAGGAGTGGTTCGTCATCTTCACCTGCTTCTTCTTCACTATGTTCACCCTCCTCAGAGTCATGTGGAATGTCCCAGGGACGATCAGCGGCATGTCTCCCTGAGTCACTGCGCGATCGAGAGCGTTCGCGCTGCATGAGGCTGACATGATCCTGCAAGGGGAGCATTCCACAGTTGTTGCTATTCTGGCTGCTCCCATGAGTGGTCCAGGTCGGCACATCTGTGGCTGGAAAAACATCCTGGATCTTATATTCCATCGGAATGTCATACCACGTCAATGGCGCACCTATTGCGTAAGACCTGTCAGGGTCGCTGGGCAAAGCTGGTTGGCTGTGGAAATGCTCCACAAACGACGCAATGTCCGACCATTCCGAGGCTTCTATATCAGGGACAGTGCTAACACTCTCCGGCAATGACGCTGTTGGGGAAGTGGTCGGATCGGATGACTCATTCGTGTCAGTGCCATCAGCGACTGTAAGGCCACGATCTTGTTGTGCAATGCCAATGTACATGTGACCCTGTGCAAACGGCGGCACCTCATTGGTGGTGAACCGGACGGCAGGAGCCTGGGCATCCACAAGGTAGCAAAAACGCAGAGGCACAGTGCAATCAAACTGTGCAGCTTGAAACACCTGTCCTACGGTCGCACCTCTCGGAATGCTCAAGGCTCGATGCTTCTCAAGGGTCATAAAAACATGGCTCTGCAGGAGGATCCCTACATTTGCATGTACATCCCCTTGATGGATAAGAATGTGTGCAAGTGTGCTCGGAAACGTGTCTGGGCTCGGATGCACGATGGTGATGCTGATAGGCTGGTGTGGCACCAAAAGGTCACTCCACGCAAACAAACACTGCTGTTCCAATTGGGCCGGTGTGACATCAGGCGCTGTGGCGAATCTGCGCGAACGGATGCAAATCGGCATGCGGTCCGGGGCTACAAACCACGTTTCAAAGAAGACCCTTTGTCGATGTGCCCTCGCATTGCAAAGCTCGGCAATCTGGGTCCAATCAAAATCCATATGAACCTGAAAAGTGGCACTCAGTTGACTCACTCTTTCTTCAAGACGAGATGGGCGTCCTCGCCCAAAACATGTGGTAAGGTCAAAATAAGTGCTACTCAAATCACTACCAAGCTCAAAGTAAGGATGAACACCACAATTCCATTGTGTCATGGCTTGAAAGACAGTGTCAGGAGGACATGTTTGACCGTCCAGGTGCCAGAATGTCCTACACCACGAATGCACAAGATGCAGCGGGAGTGTAACATGCTGGCGGCAATGAGATGACCAACTAACCAGCAATACAGTTTGCTTGAACTGCACTTTCTGCTCAACAGCTTCCATACGGTTCCCTTTGAAAGCTGAACGTGGCCATTGATTATATGCTTTGGGGATGGGATGCTGAATCGAATGCGGGAGGCTCACACTGTGCACACTGCAAACACTCTCAGCGCTATCGAATTGATCAGCTGGGATGGTGCCATTCTCAGTAACAGTTGCCCTTGAGGAAACAGGTTCATGTGGAACCCAGGTACAACTATGATCCAAAAACTGAAAAATGTGGCACGATTCAAGCATAGGCACATATTGGCGAGACAACCTGCCAGGAGGAACATCTGGGGGATCGATGCCCTCAGAGAGTGGCTGTGATCCTCGATTCAAACGTGCTGGTTGGTCATGTCGTGAGCTGCCTTCATCGAACATAGCAGAGAACGTCACTTCCAACTTGCTGTGAGTGCTGGATGGTGCAAAGGTGAGAGAATTCACAACTTCTCGTCCATCTCTGCCTCTTCTTTGCTTTCTTTTTCCCTCTCTTTCTCTTCTCTCCTGGTGGCTTGCTCGGCCGCTTGGTTTCTCTTCAGATGTGCCTGTTGGACCTTCTGTGGGGACTGCGTAGCCTTGCCAAACGGTGCTGCTTTCGGAGCTCGATAGGTTGTGTGTTTGGCCGGTTTGAGACGTGCATCTTTGACGTTGGGTTCCATGGCTGAGGGTGAGTCTGCCCGCAGTTCTTCCTCGTCCATGCCGTCGTCTGACACCGTGTACACTTGGTCCACACATCCTGCCTGGGCTAGCATCGCCTGCAAGTTGGCAAAGTCTCCTTCTACATCCGCTGCTGCCGCCAGTTGCACATTGGGTTGCACTTGGCCGGTCAGCACCTGAGAAGCCTGAGAGACTTCGTGCTTCGCAGCGTTGAGGTCTGCAAGCTTCTTGTTGTAGGCTTCCATGAGATCTGCACGATACTGCTGATAGCATTGTCCGTGGATCTGAAGCTTTTGCGTGATCGTCTTGACGAAAGTGGACCACTCTGCGTCTAGGTTGACGATCTTTTGCTCTGCAGTCTGGACTTGGCTCCTCAACCTGTTCAATTTGTGGAGATGTGTGTGCGTCAGTTGTTTTCCTCCTGACGATTCTTTCTCCTTGGCCTCGAGCGCCTGGAACTGGTCGACCAATTCCTTGGGTAGTCCAACTCCAAGGCTCATCAAGCCCTTGAGATGTGAGAGAGCCTGCTGCTCCTCCGGGGTAAGTGCTGCAGGTGGTTGTGTCACTGCAACTGCCGGTGGGGGAGGCAGTGTGGGCGGAGGTGGGATGCCAATCTCTGGAGTCTTCATGGAACCTGCTGCTTCTCGATGTGCGAGATGGGCTTGTGGCGTGGACGTTACCCAAGGCATGCCCTCGGGGATCACATTCCATGCTGCATCTGTCTGCACATTGTCCTTCGTAGCAGTGGTCACTTCCCGAGGTTCCTGCTTCTCCTTTTCTTTCTTGGCTTTCTCCTTCTCCTTCCGATGTTGAGCACTGCGACTTCTGCGCTTCTTCCAAGTAGCGGTCCAATGCTTCTTGCAAGATTGGCAGTACTCCATGTGCTCGGCATTGTTGACTTGGCATTCCGTACACCACCAGTTCATAGTGATTGTGCGTTGGATTGTAGGCGGAAGATCCGTAACGTTCCAGCTGTGATGGAGGGACAACTCCCCAGCTAGAGCGCGGAGCTTTTTCCTCCTCCGCAAACCCAAATGAATCCCCACCAGTGCCCTCAACTGCTTGCGAGCTTTCCTGCGACGATTTCGCAAAGCTCGATGCCAGTGAGGTTCCTTGATGGTGACCACTTGCACAAATCAACCAGAAAGTGGTGTAAAGGAGCCACGAATTGGCGAGCAAAGCAACGCTCATGAACGCGCCGCCCTGCCCTAAGCTACGACTAAACAGTGTGATGAAACCCACCACACTGTCAGAGCCGAAACCTAGTAACGACACCAACAATAACAAGTACAAGTACAAGACCAGCAACAAGAACAAGTAGTTTTGCACAAACTAAAAATGATCAGAAAAGCGAAACTAAGAACAAGCAAAGTCCATGGAGCGCCTCCATTGTCAACGGAGTCCACTTCTTGAACGGAGCTTCCTGCGCCGAAACCACCAGTGGTGCCAAGCTGTAGCAAGCCGTGCCGAGGCGTCCTTCAATGGCTTCATGCAATCCAGGCGGATCACTTCTTTGGACACCTCAAGGGCTCGGCAACGATGTAGAGACTTGTGATGTTTCCATGCACCAATCACCAGCAATGTCAACTGTAGGTATTGGTAAATCAACATGCTTCTTTGCCTTTAAATGGTCTATGACGGTCTATGTACCAATAGAAGTAAATATCGTACCATGCAAAGATCGTATTGCGATAGAGACATCAAAACATCGAAAGGCATAGGCCACCCGTACAATGAACGTCAGCAGGGATGGTCCACCAGCCACATCCAGTTCCACACCTGGTAGATACGCCAGAGGGCAGCGTTTTCATTTCGCACAGCGCCCACCTGAGGTGTCGGTGGAACAGTTTCCAGTAACAAGCGGCTCAGCATTTTTTCATGGTGAAGATCGACTTCAACTTACGGTTCGTATTGCTTTACAAATGGTTATTGGATGGGTAGCAATGCTTACAGCTGCTAAATCTTTAGTAATGGTTGAGTACTGCTTGTGGTCAAATCTTCAACGGTGTTACGATCTTCCAAGGATTGATCCAGTCATTGGTCAATCTTCTCCGCTCTGAAGCTCAGCAGTTGATCGTGGTCAGTGCTTTAAATGCTGAGATGGGCACCAGTTCATAGCCGGTGGGCACCGGGGTATTCGCGATGAACTCCCCTGAGTCGCAATGCTCAGCTGTCTGACATGTTATGATGCTGGTAGATAGTGTCGTCTCATCTTGGATGATGGATGGTAGTGCGGTGGCAACACAATTTTTCTCACTGCTTCACATTTCTGTTTGCAATTCGCAATGCCACACATCGGAAACATGCAACAAAGTGTGCTATTGGAATCCCCTCAAATAGTAGTCCAACTTCCAAGTCTAATCAACGTCCAAAAAGCTGCTTGCACCTTGTCATCGCAAGCACTTGGCTAGTTAGCAAAAAGTTGCGGAAAGCTATCACAGTATGCTGGTCACTTGAACCCGTTGCTTCTATCATTGACCACGTCGTGATGTCCCCTGTAATAAACCATGATTAAGCATCTTTGACCATCAGCCAACGTAGGTCAACCCTCAAAGATCAACCACTATTGACCATAATGAACCAGCATGAATCACAAAACCACTCATAAACCATCTACAAATAAGCACAAAATAAGCCAAAATAAGCACTGATACTAAGCCTTCCAAAAACCACAATGAATCACCATCAGCCGCTGACCCCATCTGAGGCTTCACAGCCGGCTCTGGGTTTCCCTGGCCGCTGGCCCAGTTTCGGTCCCGCGTGTAGTTCATACTGCTCTTGTGCCTTGGGAAGCTGCCAAGGTCTTGGCTACAGGTGACTATGAATGGTGAAGTCATGATAGTAACCGATGATCAATGATGGTTTGTGATGCTTAGTGATTTTTGATGGCCAATCGCAGTTTCAATGCTCCTAAGAACCAATGATTGATTATGGTTCATGATTTTTGATGGCCAATCAAAGCCATTTGTTCAAAGGATCCGTTGCTTTTGACAATGCCAATCACGTGGAATGATGGGGATCACCAATTGATGCTTGATGTTAGGGACAACCAATCGTAATATGTAGCAATGAATCGATGATGGTCATGGTTGGCTATTGGTATTCCCAGGTGCGTCTTAGTAATGGTCAATCACAGTGAATTCACAATTCAAGTGCTTCGTGGTTGGACGGGACGAAAGAAATCGGTCAAGAAATCTGAACAAACGCGGAGCTCACACATCTTGGCCAGCCACGATTTGTCGAGGAGATTCTGGAACCTGGGAGCAAAAATGCAAAAGGAGAAGCTCCTCTTGACTTTTTCTGTCTGCTATGATTTCGTGTTCCAGGTTTTTTTTGTCAAGCGAAGCAGCTGTCAACTTCCCAAAGCCAACAGCCGCAAAGCAGGGTCAGGGGTGAAGGCAGCCACAATCAATTCTTTGCTTACTAACCTGAAGAACCTCACTAAAGCTATACTGGACTGACTAAAGAATTTCAGTGCTGATCATTCTTGTGACTTCAGGGTGCCAACCATTGAACCTCTGTTGGGAAGTGACTTGCCTGCACAATTCTTCCCAAGGTTTCCCCCTTGGCCTCTTCAGCAACTCAGCATCTGTCACCTTCACAAAGACCTGCCCAGTTCAGCAGTTTCCAAGCGGTGAAGCATCCTGGGGAAGGAATTATGAACTCATTGAGTGCTGAAATTATGAAAAGCCAATCCAAGCAGCTTCCAAGCTTCTGAAAAAAACAGCTTGGAAAGAAAAGTGCACGTGCGTTCCTGTTCATTTCCACTTGTTTTCCTGGTCAGTTTGATGTTCTGACCATGGATCCTGATCCCTATCATTAGCCACTCACCAGACAATTCATGACCGTTGATCACTAAGCACCGTGAACCGTACAACCAGTCCATCAACTTAATAGCCTAATCAAACAGGAAGCAGCGTACGGGTAGCTGTTCATTCGGGTGACACCACAGTTATGGCCATGACAGACCCCTTGTAGGGGGAACCCATCGCCACGAGAGATCCGGCGCAACTCTGGTCCAGCGATGCAGCTCCACTTTAGCCGATTTTCTGATGCTTCATGGCATCGAGTCACTAGGGGGTCACCTGCAGGTTGAGGTCTTCAGACTGCTTCAAACGCCATTTCCGTGGGCGGAAACAACCAAGGATTGTGCTAAGGACAGCTGTGCTTGCTGCTACGATTTGAAACTTTGAGACGAAACTGACGAAACTTCAATCAAATTGTCTGCTGAAGACACACTTCAAAAGTTCGATCGACATCCACACGACCGTGTGAAAATTCAGCTGCAAAAGTCAAACGCATAACAGGTGTAGCTCCAATAGCAGTCTTTTTGCTTGACAGGTCGAATTTGTGCACCACATTGATCAAGAGTGCATAGTGTCTTCGGATACCTCCATGAACGGAAATCCGAACAGTGGTTCTATCCAAGAATTATCGGTGCGTTATCTTCACCACTTACTACATGTTACCACTCTGTTCCCACTCATGGCTTCTCATTGACCGTACGAAAAACATCTTTTTATCACTTCGCAATGGTTTGCCACTGCAGCTTGCACTGGTGTAGCTGTGCTCCAGGGGGGTCTCCGCCCATGGAACGGAGGTCTGGAGGGTTACAGCTGCCAGCGAATCTGATCGGGTCCAAGCATGACTCTCCCGATGAACTATCAACCATCCTCGACCGTCACTAGTCATTGATCACACTAACCATGAATCACTGACCGTTAAGTATTTTTCAATCATTTCTGATCTTGATTTACGATTTCATGAGCTTCCACCATAGCATAGCTTGACCCCAGCACTGACCATGGCTTGGCCATGGGAAGTGCCTAGGAGATGTGGCACGCAGGTTGTGTGGAGCACACTGCGCCGTCGTCAAATTTGGCCGAAAGCAATGCCGCAGGTGTCGCGGGCTGAAGAGGTGTAGTTTCCTGAAGCAGGAATCAGGTGTTCACGAGGATTCATAAGCCAATTAAGGTCCATAGTCATATGGTTAGCTAACAACGATGCTCACATTAGTGTACAGTTGATACCTGCTTCAAGGATGGCAGACACAATGGTTGAATGATGTTGACCCTGATATGGAAGCCCTGCAACATCTACATCCATCAATGCCACGAACTTCGAAAAACCTGTAGCAGCTGATAAGCAACAATTCACTAAACTCATAGACGTTGACATTCACAACGGACGCACAACAAGGATGCGACAATTTGGGAACGGAGCAACCCCCATCTCCAGCCATCTCCAGCCACGAACACGAAGCCAAGCAACTCTTCGCCACTGACCTTGACCTTCAAACTTTGCAAAGTAGTCGGGGCTCCGCGTTGCCTTGGAAGTTTGGGACCTAGAGGGACCCTGTTGCAGGAAGAGCCTTCCACACAAATCATCTGCGTTGACGTGACATCACTGGAAGCCAAGAGCTGCAAGTTCTGCTTTGTTGCAACGTCGCTTGAAAACAAACATCCTGTGATGCGAAACGCGGGGTTTTCACTTGAGCCTTGCTGAGTTCGAGACTGCTCGACCTCTTTGATTCCGAAACATGATGATCATTGTAGTCCAGCCATCCAATTCTATCACCATCTCCTCTGGTCAATAATCGTGAAAACACCCATCTCAACCTGTACTACCCCACCATTGACTACTTGTTCTTGACCATGGCAGTCCCCACCCACTCCGACGAGATGCTTCGGTGAATCTCTCGCTGAGACTTTTCTTCAGTTTTTCCTTCAAAGGGCCTCCTGGGTGCAGTCAGCCCAGGAGTTGTGGCGGTGATGCTGATCAGCAGTTTCCAGCTGCCAAAATTGATCCCATGCAATTCAGCAACCACATGATGCACACCGCTCGAACTTTCATGCTCAAAGGGCCACCATCTCAACAAAGGGGTATGAATCGGTATGAACTTCAAGACCCCACATGTTTTCTTGACCTCATCATAGCCTTGTGACTTTATGATCATATCATGATCGCCTTGTGACACGAAAACATGTTGATGGAAGTACCCCACAAGGCTTCGATGCTCACAGGCTATCATGATGGGTCGGTCGGTTCCTTCCTCCGTGGTTCCTTTGCTCGTCCGAGGCACGGATCTCCTCCGCGGCGTGGTTGACACATCGAGGGTCCAATTTGATCGCCTGCCACCTACGGAGACGACGAAACGACCCCCGGAAACGGGACACGCAACGATGGGAAGTCGTATTGACCCAACTCGCCATATCATGAAATCTGTGGCTGTTCCATCGATCTACCAGTTTCACAGCAGCTGTCAGCAGCAGCTGTCAGCAACTCAGGGACATGAAATCGCTGTTGGATCGTAGCTCCTCCGCAGCCCATTGGATGGGCAGCATGCGCTGCTTCCTTAGGCGCGCAGATGCCCATCCCACCGTGCTGCGACCATGAACCAAGAGCAGTCATTAATGACCATTCGGAGCCACCATTTCAACTACCTTTCACAGTTGAACAGTCTGAAGAAAACGTGTCACTGAATCTGTCACGAGTCATGAGTCAACATGAGTCAACCATCATGAGCCAGAAATCAACCATTAACGATCATTAATCATCACTAACCCACCGTTCAACATGATCTCCTCATCTGTTGTTAGCACCCACTGGATGGACTGCTAAGTGGCAGCGGCCCATCGCCAGTGGCCTGGCGAGCGCGGGTTCATGATCACCATGGATGGTGGGGGGTGGTTGCTGTTCATTAATGGTGGGTTAATCAACCATTACCCAGGTAACGAACAATGATCAGAAGATGTTGACGGTGGTGATTGACCATGAATTGATGATTCATGGTGCTTTATGGTTGATAATGATCTATTGTGGCCACTGCTGCCACTTACATTTGTCCAGAGCGATGAAGGGCTGGTGGATGGTTGAGCCCTAGCCCTAACAGCTGGATTCTACTCAAGGATGCCCTGGAAATACAAACCAAACAACAAAGATCATTGATCACTTGACGAAAATCATGAAGAAGACTGTGAACAACTACTACCTGTACTCTCTACCCAAATTCAGCTTCATCTTCGGCATCACAAGATCTTGATCACTGGGGAACCTGTGGCCTCAGCTGAGCAGTGCCCCCGCCTGTCGTTGCTCAACCGCCAGCAGCACCACTTGCGGGTTCCGTTTCCAATCCGCAGAAGCAAACTCCAAGGAGTTCCTGGGCAAGGCGATGGTCCATGGTCAACATGCCATGGTGATCCCCAAATTTTGACTCAAGTAGGTGTGATCCTCAAAATAAAAGGTGTAGGGGTATACGGTATATCTGAATAATTCGGCTATCTCGGCTATCTCTGGGTCCTCGCCGTTCTCACCAAGTGTTGCATCAGCTCCTTGGGGACTCACCAAGTGTATCAGCTTGGCCAAGCATCCCATCGGAGGCGCAGGCAGACATCACCATTTCCTCAGCTGGGAGGTTCTTTTGGGGCCCCGAACGATCCAAAATAAACATGTTTCTGTGCGAGGAGAAAAATCGACTTTTTTGGGTACCCCCAGGTTTGGACGCATCCATGTCCCAACAAGACAAGCAACTTGACTCATTCGACTTGTGCATATTTATCATATTTTATCTCAGCGATCACATACAATCCGTAGGTGTCTCTGGTGAGAAGTGCAGGAATTCAAGCACACAAAAAACACAGTTTCACGCTTTCTCATTTGACACCCCTCCTATCCGATGATACCAGCATTCAATTCTCCAGTCCGTGGCAATGAAAGAAAAACTTAACGTCCTTACAACATGGTAGTGACCCCTTGTTGTAGTCCTATGAAAAGTAATCAATACATCGGGCAGGCAGAAAAGCTATCAGAATCAACCACTACGATTCTCATTGCACAAAAGCACCAACACCTGGGTTGCCCGGAGCAGGTCACCCATCATGGCATACCCCCATGGTTGTTCGTTGAAATTGGCTGTTGTCATTCCAATCACATGGAAGGATGGCCAGTAAGGGTGAGTATCGCTAGACAACCAACAAGCAATGCTCAACAATGGCTATGGAACATATTAAAAACCATCTGGAAATGCTGGGTCAATAATGGCAAATCACATTGGCTGATCATACTATGACTTACGGATCACCCTGCAACCAAATACTGATGGCTAAGCTGGCGGCTGGGCTGCCCCAGCGTTACACAAGGGCTGTTACTATCCCAAAACCCTTCCACATCAACATCCCGAAAGATCCACAAATCAACAAATGAAAACATCATCATTTCAACCCAACAAAACATCAAATCGACAAATCAACAAATCATCAACCTACATGCACCAACCAACCAGCACCAATGTTAACCAACCAGGCCCTGAAGCCCTCAACCCCCTTCGCCCGCTGCCGTGGCGCGGGATCTCCCCGCAGCCGCTCCGACGCGAACTCCAGGGCGCGGCCCTGGTGCCGCACGGCGCTCAGGGCCACGTCCTGAGCGCTTCATGGGAAGTGGCGAAGCAAAAGGTTTCTCACCATGAGTAATGAGAGGTGAGTAAACCAATGACTATGGTAACTATGAGAAATGACTGGTGACTATGAGTAATGACTGGTGACATCTGGTGACTATGGTGGTTTTATTTTTCATTCATGGTACTTGGTGAGTAAAGTGTAATGATATCTACTAGCAGTTCCTATCAGTTTGGTTAGTAACTATAGTGTAATCATGGTAATTGGTGAGTAAACTTGCGAGTATATGGTTAATCCATGGTTTATTAACTGTGGTTCCATGGATTTGATTCATGGTTTGTAATGATTAGTATAAACAGAATAGTTAATGGTTGAGTATATTTTTAACAAAGTATTGATTCTGGTCACTATTGATATTGGTAAACTACTTTAGTGACTAATAGTTTATTATTGACAAGATCCAGTAGCTAATGGTCCAGTAATGGTTAATGGGTAACTGATGAGGACGAATGGCTAATAGCGAATGCTCATGGGAGATCCAATGGTGGAGATCAACCATTGGATCTCATCCCTTGGCCCAGGAATGCAGTTGCTGAGGGCTGTGAGATCCACTGGTTGAGCTTTGGTGGTGGATGCTGGTGTGGTGCTGGTTGATTTTGAAGCTGGGTGGATAATGCTTCGATCAATTCATCATCCTGGTGAACATCATGGATCTCTCAAGGAGTTCAAGGTTGGTATCGGCTCACCAGGATAGGAACCAACAGTGACGTTCATAGATGGGACCAATTATGCCCAGTGGTGAAGTGGTAAAAGTTGGGGTGAATCAAATTAGAGATATACCAACGATAAAGGAACACGGGTATATCTAACCCTCAGGGGTTCGGCAAGCTTCAAAATTGCAAAAGGAAACCTTGCAGTTTTTGGGGATTGGTTCAATCATTGGTGGATGTACCGCAGCATCGCAACAATTGCGTATGATGTGGGAAGTTTTTCATAGGGAGGTAAGCCACAAACCAGGAGTATCTTGATAGGTTTCGACACAAGAACTGGGCTTGTCCGTGAATGGCACTCCAAAATCTGTGGAGTTTTCGACCATTCAAAAACGATTTTGTTGCCATATGATGCCATTATTCCATATGATCATTCAATCATTGAAGCCATTGATTCCCATTTGACGCACCATGATCCATGGCTTTGGGATGCTTGTTGGGAGCTGGACGCCTTGTCATCGCGGAGCTCGGGCGAAGCATATTGCAGCGACCCGCCGTCCTGACGACTGGGCTCCGTCGATGGAGGGCGAAGAACTCGTGAATTTCGATGTGGTGTTCTTTTGGTAAAGCATTAGCTGCTCCATTAATGATGTCAAAAATGGTATTAATGGTGTTCTTTTGGTTTGCCAAAACTCGGTGTTAGCAGCTAATGGTTAACAGCTAATGGTTAACTCCAGCATTAATGGAGCAGCTAATGTTTAACTCCGTTAGCTCGGAAACAGTCTTTTGGTGTTAAACTCTTGATCCCAAACCTGTCATCTCACCATTGATACTCAACACAAAAAGCAGAAAAAATGGATCATCAAAGATTCGATTCGAAGAGTTGAGTGGTCACGCCACAACCCCCCAGACGGTCCATGGAGACTGCTGCAGCGACCAATTCTTTGTCTCCCCGCAGTTCTGGCACGGCATAGCCCAAAGCACTGCCGTCCAACTTCACTGCCTGCCAACATCCGATAGCTGAGAGAGGACGAGGAAGATGAGAAGCAGGAGGTTGCAAAGGTTCACCTTAAACGGTTACAGCAACAATGACTAAACATGATAGAAAAGCTTACCCTTAAATCAATTCAATCAACATACAAGAACTGAAGAGGTTTCATAAGATTTCATATGGTTTCATAGCCACATGTTTCTACTGGTGCTGCAGTGAGCACTGACATACGAAGAGAAGTGGAAGTCAAGGCAAAGGCTTCCCAACGACTTTCCGAATGCCGATTTTGCACCAAGACCATGGAACAAATGAACCAACAATCCATCCAATATCAACCACCAATCATTCCATCCATTATCAACCACCATTTTCAACCACTAATCGAGATCTGCCACAAAGGTACATCATTTTCAACATTTTTCAACCCTCGTTCCTCACGAATCTCCGATTACTGTCAGATCCCCCGCCTCCATGACCACCACGGGATCCGAACGCACATATTCCGGAGCACATTTCAGCAGCGTCGGATCTGACCGGACCTGGCTGTTTGGGCTGAGCTCAGTTGAAAAAGGAGATGTTTGGGTGATCTATATCCCCTTTTGACGTGTATGCATGTTACATCAATAAGTAACAAATTGAAATGTATATTACAAAATCTGAAAAATAGGTGGATATATTGAGTACTGGATTAATAACAATAAATACATATTTGCTTTTTTGTATATTTTCAAACGCTTAATGTGTTGAAGTACCTGAACTACATGGTCAGCCATGATGGTGCCTGGTCGAAAGGTGCATCTATGTTGTTGGATGAGGCGTAGGGTATGGATCTCCGAATTGTTCTTCCAACTGATGAAACCATGACTAGTGGATGGTTGATAATAATGCAAAGTACTGATTGTTTCGAAGTCATAGGTCATGATTGAAGTAATTGTGGTGCACCACCTAACATATCATTAGGTGATTTTCAAAACCTATGAAGATCTGGTTCTACTTGCTCAAACAGGATTGCCAGTTCAAGCGTAATCATGCCCAACCAACCTCATTGGTTGCATCTCCGCTTTATTAAAGTACATTTTCAATCATAATTGCTGGTTGCTCTTCCCCATGGACAAATATCAAGCATTGTTTGTCATGATTAATCTCATTCAAACGTCACTTGCCCATCATCAGGATCAGTTGATGAACCATGCTGGCTATTGGCTATTCTTGTCATGGGTAACCACCGTATGAGCCATCATTCTTCAATCCGGTCTGCTGCCCGACCCTGGTTGGCGATTCTCTCCTATCACCAAACATCACCAACCATCACTAACAATCACTAACCATCACCAACCACCATCACCCATCATCACTATCCATCATCACCCTTCTACCTCCACAGTTCCTTCCCAGCTGAACCCTCCCCGCGGCTCCCCACGGGCTCCCCCTGGGCCTTGGGGATCCAAGTCTCGGTGCGCGGATCGCGGGAGATCATCAGCAGCGTCAGCGTGTCCCCGTCCGACAGCTCGGCGGCTTCGACCTTCGAAGAGCACAAATGGATGGGAAGTGGGAAGTGGTTTATTGGTAATGGGACCATAACTATCATTTATCTTAACTATTGTTAATAGGAATAGATAACAAATAATAGAGAACAAATAATAGTATTGGTGAATGATGAAATGAATCAGTATTAGTATTAGCCATTGATCACTTTTGTTTTAGTGCATAGTGACTAATAGTCACAATTCATGATCAATAATGATCATGATTCAATGACTAAATTCGCGGTAATGATGAATTCAATGACAGCGAAGGATGAGTGATGACTAATCAATGACGAATCAGGATGATCAATGACTGATAGTGGTTACTAACTAGGTACTACAATCAAAATCCGTACAAGGTGGGCCCCGTTCCACCAGCTACAGTGACCAAGTAGATCATGTTTATATGAGGGAAAAGCCATTAATGGGGGTTAATGAATGGGAAACTAACATGGTGATGCTTAACTAAGAGTTGATAGCAGTGAAGAATCAATGAAGAGTGGTGAACAAATTGTACAGACTAGTGAATTATCATAATAGTGAAATGAGAGAAATCACAATATAAAAGCCGTATTGTCATGCCTTAGCTAGTGGAAACTAACGGTTAACAAGAGTGATTAGTGGCAATGATTCAACATAATCATACTTAGTGGTGGGAAATTCTGGTTATTGATGAGAATTAGCCACAATCTATTTGCGAATGGTTGCACCATAGATTGTTACACAATACAGTTCTTGAACTGCATAAGCCCTGCTATAAGCAGCAGTATTTCAACGATAGATTAAATATAGAAGTTGCAATCTGCTTGTTGTTGCACAACAAGAAACACGGCAAACAATGGAAACCAAGGAACCAACATCCAACCAGCATCAACCAACACCAACCAGCATTTGAGGCCAGGGGTAGGTGACGAAAGCTAGCATTACAACTGACTTGACCGAAAAAAACAAACAACGATAAAGCATGCGTTCATTTTTGTTGAAGAAAACCGCAACATGCAACGACCCTGGGGGGAATTGAGCCTGGCGAGGCCCCCCCAATAATTTAATTATTCAATTATTTGCGACTTTTGGAGGTCCTGTCCCTGCCAATTAATTGCTAAAGCAAGAGCAACTTCAGCTAGCTGACGCTAGCTTTCGTGATCAACATCAACAACGTCAACATGAACATCAACATCAACCAACATCAGCCAACATTAACCAACATTAACCAACATGAACCAACATCAACGGACTAACCAACCAACCAACCAACCACACGCGGAAGCGGCGCTTGCCCCACCTTTTGGTCCTGCTTCAGCTGCTTTCCCGACGGAGACAAAAGGTGAAACCTGGCGGCTGATTCGACGTACCCACCGTGTCGTTGGGGATCGGATCATGGTGGAATCACGTGGGTATGGTTTAATAACGATCTATAGTGGTGAATGATTAATAGTGTCAAATGACATGGTGGTTTCTTGAAATAGAAGACCCCACAAATGGATTGTTTATAAATGATTATAATAGGATGATTCGGGGGGCTCCCCTATTTTGAAAACACAAATGTGCATCCTATTCTGACGATATCGTGAAAAAACAGGGATGTTTGACTTACAATCAGTGGCCCGATCATTCAAACCACTCTTAAACATCTGTATGCTGAAAGTATGAGATGTGATAATTGAATAGAATGCCAGCCTTTATCAAAAGTCATCAACCAACATTGATCATCACCAGTCACAAGTGATTCTCATTGGTGATTCTTAGTCATGAATTTTGCTAGTCTCCCAGTATCAACCATCATGGACCCCAAGCAATCATTCTGAATGTTCCTCCCGAGTGAAGAGTCCCATTTCTACCGTTGTGCGAAAATGGCAGCAAAAAAAGACCTAGAGGTCTCAGAGGGTCGCAGAGTGATGGGGATTACCGGGATTACAATTGCAATACATCACCAGTATCGCTGATTCTAGATAAATACTTATTAGGATTGTCATATCTGCTTGCATCTCATGATTAATACAACATTCGATCACCATCAAAATGTGGATATCGCAATGATACTCATCGTACCCACATCATTGGAGTACAAGCACCTAGAGCAATTCCACAGAAATCAAGAGACCCATCTGCTGCGTTGCCAACTGCATGCCCTGAGGGCCCACCCCGGGGCCTCAAAACATCGCGTGGATTCTCTGCACGTCGTTTGCCCAGGTCGAGCAACTCCTTAGGGTCGCTGCACAGCATCCCAAGTCGCTGGAGTTGATCGCATCGTTCAACGACAGCATCGTAAAAAGATGCAGCGACCATTTTTGTTTACCAGCGACCATAACATGGGAATAAAAAAGTGTATAAAAGTGCATAAAAGTAAACAAGTGGGAATAAACAAGTGCATACATATTCTACATAACATGGGAATAAACAAGTGCATAAAAGTGCTACCCGCAGAGAGAGCGATCAGTAACCCACACCATCTGCCAAGGTACCCTGGGAACTGACAGAAATCCAACATGACTCAGGGGCCACAAGGTGGGGAAACCCAGAAATCTCCTTTTGGGTCGCTGATCTCGTAGATCCAAATGAATCTATGGCAAAAAGCTGGCCACACAGCGTGCTAACTTCAAAACTGCATGTCCACTATCTTGACAGCTTTCCAAGGGTCATTAAAAGTGGCAAAAGGTTCAAGTTTGTAGTTCTCCGCAAGAAGAGTGCCTGCAAATATGGCAAGGGGCGCAACTTGTTTAGGGAAGTTTTCTTTTCACCTGTGTCCACAAACGTGGATCCCAAGTTCATCAAGACTGTTTACAGGCCGTTTTGATACCTTCCTGAATGAAAAAGTATGAAACTCATGAGATCCGCTCTCAATCCACTTCAGGCTATTGAACTAGGGCCATTTTGACCCATACTTTGTTGGCACCTGTTGTCTTCATATCTCGGACGTGTTTTCTGGGCTGATGCTTCCAAAGCTGTAAGCGCAGCATTTCGCTATTCTCTGCCATGATCAGATAGCATCAGCATCTGTTTGACCACCATCAACCGCATTACCAACCATCTGTTTGAATTGTATCATTGACTATATTGACTAGCACCAGGCATCATGAACTGCCGTCAATCATCAACCATCGGAGCATGACCAAGCACAACCTTTGCTTCCTCAGCGCACTAATCTTCACCGTTTCACGCCTGCAGGTGTCACGAGGTTGATTCGGATCGCCATGGCAAGTCCCGGACTGGAGCCAAAAAATAGCGACTGAAGGCCTGACAACATGAGGTATCCAACCACCAGTGGAAAACAGCTTTTCAATCATCGATCTTAACAAAGTGCCCATCAGGAACCATCCAGCATTTCTTTGGATTATGGTAAGCACACAGATAGAAACAAGCAACATAGCTAGCATATAGTTACAAGGTACACAGCTCACAAACATGACGGACATCGCTACTAGGTTCTCTCCGTTGGGCAACTTAGATATTGTTTGCGTAACAGGTTCCGGACAGAAGAAAATACCTCTGATTTTGATTGAGCATCATGAAGCATCATCAATCACTAACATTAGGCATCAGTAAGCATTAAGCATCATCAATCGCTAACCATCATGGCTGAAGATGGTCCATGATCGCTGCACCCCCTGAGTTTCTGCCTGGTCTGGGTACTTCACGAAGTCATCCTCCAGCTGAATGCTTGGGACGCAAGCCTTGCTGGAGCCATGGCAATGACAGCGGGTGGTGCCTGTGACCTTGATCTCAGGTGCCCAATGGCACAGTGCTCACAACGGATCGACGTGGTACCACGGTCTCGCATTGGAACATGAGATCTGGGTCAATCTCCTGCCTCCAGGTACTTTATCGCAGCTTCTTGTCCAGCACTTTCAGCAATTTGCAGGGCTGTCTTGCCATCCTCCACAATTCAACGACAAGTGGAAGCAGCTATCCAGTAAAATATGAAAGTCACAAATGGCTAATACAAAGAGCCCTTTCGCCCTCTGTGCTCTTATTCATCTACGTAGCCATGTGCATATAGATGTATACCAGGTTGGCAAAACAAGACTGTGAGAATAAGAAGGATAAACGCCGCAGCAACAAGAACAACAACACCGATGGCAGCATCAAAGAACAACAATAAGAAGAACAGCGGGAACAACAGAAAGAACACCAGCGAAAAAAAAGACAATTCTGACATCAAGAGCCAAGAACAAAAGGAAAGCCAACAATATCTACACCAACCAGGTCTTCTTGAAAGAATCTACCAGGCACATCCAGAACCACGAACACCAACCAGGCACAGGAATCACAACTCCACCACAGCTGCTGCTGTTCCGCCTTCGTCAACAGCTTCACATTGGCCTTGTAGTCTTCCAGCAGACGCCGAAGCACCTGGCGTGTCTTGGCATCCCTACGGCTGATCTCCAGCGGTGGTCAACAAACGCTGGTGGATGATGGTTGGATGGTGGGTTTCATGCTACCAGCCATCATTCAACCGCACGATAGCCAGCCAATGAACCATCATCTAAGCAGCATTCGCAAGGAAACAAAGTATCAGCAACCGTCATCAAGTTGATTAGCAAAGGGATGGACACCATCATTAACAACCATTCATTGACAAAACAACCGTTGGTTGTTTATGATATGGTACTTATTTAACAACCATCATTCATGAATTATCCGAGAATAACCAATGATATCCACTATTGGTTCTTAGTTCATGAGCCATCATGGTATCCTCATCTAAGGGTACTCCAAGGATTCCCCTGCGCCTCGATGTCGCCATGGAAGGCTGCCTGATGCAGCACACCTGGGTCACCGATTCATTAGTCAAATGATGGTTCACAACTATGGTTAACAACCATGGTTACTGATGGCTGATGATGATTGGTGATGGCTGATGATGATTGGTGATGGTTGGTGATGGTTGATGATGGCTGATGATGATTGATGCTGGTTGGTGATGGTCGATGATGGTTGATACTGATTTGTGATTCATGAAGTTGGATAATGCTTAAATCATTGATGGTTGATTACGATTCATTAGAGTTGATCATGGTTCATTGATGGTTGATGATGGTTTGTGATGGATGTCCGGGCGAATAAGTGGCGATTCATGATGGCTAAGAGTGTGAACATGGGTTGGCAACCCTGAATACTGCTTGATACTGGTTAGTTCTAGGAACTCATTCACCAAGAATAAGCCAATTTGCAGGTTGATGATTTCGCAGCAGTTCGCAGACTTTGATATGACAACCCAAAATCTATGGTACCAGCTTGTTGTGGGACCAGCATTTCTGAGACCCGGTTGATCCCACCGGGTGTCATTGATTCCTTGGATTCATAAGTCCAGCTAACCGGTAGGATGACATTGGATGACCATCCCCTGGTTCGCCACACTGGACCAGTGGACTCATCTGAACTTCTCTGAGTTCCTCGCCATATTGCCGGACCTCAGGTCGCGCGATGGCCAGAAGGCAAGGTCAAAAAATGATTTGGATGAACCATGACGATGATTGACCGTTGGTTGTGAATGGTCAATAGTAGTTGAAAATGCTTAAGAATGGTTTGATACTGGTGGATAATGGTTGCCTTTGATGAGTAACATATAATCAATTAGCTGAGTATGATTCTGACCGGCATTAGCATTGGTACCCCAGCCATAGTTTGCATGATGATTGCTGGTTGTATCGGAATGGTTATGTGGCTGAGATGATTGGCGCGCAAACCATTGGGAGCAGTGGACCAATATCCAGTCCCGCTACAACGGCTGAATACCGCAGTCGTTATGTAGCATCCCATCTGACCTCCCCAAAATGGCCTTTGATGACGGCTAAAGGTTTACACACTAGGAGACGATGCAGCCATATACAAACATATCTATCCATCAATATAATACCGGTGTTCATATAACAATGATACATCAACGATGGGTTACCCGTTGTCCACACTGTTCACACAAGGGGATGTAACCAACACCAACAGCTGTGCGTAGCGTCGAGAAGCTGAAGGCCTTGTGTTCACCACCTGCACGGGGTTGCTGAAGCCTTTCAGCAGTTCGAAGGTATCATCCTCGACGAGCTGTCGGCGAAATCATCACCAATCATGGTCGATTCATTAGCTTTGATACTGGGTGATGGTTGTGGGATCTTGTGGGTCATGAATTCTCAATGGTTAACAGTCATGATTGAGGGCACCATGATTAAGCAAGTGGTCACCAGTTCGGTGGTACCAAACAATCATGCGGCTCTGGGTCAAAAACCTGTGCTCCTGGTTCCTACCATTGTGTTCGCACTATTATTGTTGGTCATTATCTCCCATTATTGTTGGTTAAAGCCTTGACCCATAGCCATGTGGTGGCCTCAAGTGCCGGTGGTTGTGACAGCTTTGGATACCTTCAACGGTGGTCAACCAGGTCTTGGATGGACAGCTGGGGTCGTCTGAGCTGCGGACCCACTTCCCCTCCTTCGCGGCATCAATGACCTGGCAGATGGACCATGCGGGGTGATGACTGTTGGCGGATGACAAATCCAATAGAAAGCTGAAGGATTTTGCATTTTGAAACTTGAGATTTTTGTGTTTGGTGATTCAAAAATGTAAAGATCACCGAACGAAGCGATCAATCTCGGGGGTGCCGTGGTAAAGAACCATATGCCATACCGACCATACCTATATTCATTGGATGGAGTGGATCACGAACTTCACAAATCGGTTGGCTGTCCCTAGGTTTTGACATCATCAAGTTGGAGCAGTTTCCGCCATGGTCGGAACTCATGGGGGCCCTGGTCCGCCAACAGCAGATCATGGCAATGGTGATTGATTGAACTACGAACAGGTTGATGACTACTCTAACCAGCATTCACCCTGACCGATCTATGGCGTTCACTGTCCAGCAGCATCAACCATCACTATAAAACTACCTGGCCTTTATCATTGTCACTGAACATCATTCCTATTCCCAATAGCCACCTATGGCAGTGGGTCAAAACCCTGTACCCCTGGCTTCCCACACTATCAACCATTGTTTGACCCATATCTTTGTTGGTGATTATCCACCATTATCGACAGCAAATATTGACAAATAGCCACCCCATTTCATTTACTCAATAAAAACCAACCGTCAACCTGCAATTTTTAACCATCATTAACCACTATTAAGCATTACTAACAATCATTAATCGCAACCAATGTCACCATTCAATCATTAATGGCTATTACTAACAATGACAATCATTAATTATTGTTAACCCTTAAATCAACCCATAAATAATCCATCATCAACAATCAATTCATAACCAACATTAATCATTATGCAACATTATTTACCATTACTAACAATCATTACAATCATTAAATCACAACAGCCACCCATGACTACTTAACAGTGCCATCCACCGTTGCGATGGCACCTGATGGGCCTGTTGCAGCAAGGCAGCTGCCTCCGCGCTCACCTGGGAGCCGCCGGGGTGAGTCGGTGCAGGTCTGAATGACCTGCTTGGTTGGGGATGGTTAGTGGTGCTTAGTGGTGCTTAGTGGTGGCTAGTGGTGGTTAGTGGTTGGTGAAGCTTAGTGGTGGTTAGTGGTTGGTGATGCTTACTGGTGGATGATGACTAGTGACGCTTAGTGGTGGATGATGACTAGTGATGGTGAGTGATAATGGGTCATGGATGGCTAATGAGACTTACATTATGGTGAATGATGATTCTTTGATGGTGGTTAATGATGATCTGATAGGCAATCATGGTTTGATGAACATCGTAAAAGGGGGGGTACTGACGGTTCATTGTTGTTTCAAGACTATCAACACTTGCTTATGATGATTGCGAGTTGTTGGTAATAAATCATGATGGATAATGATGGTCAATCTTGGTCAAGAATGATTGATGATGGTTGATGATAGCTGATGATTGGTTCTGATGATTCAATAGGAACAATGAAATTAAGTGTGATTGATGCGTGCGACATTTTGTCATGGTCAACAAGGGTTGTTTATATCGAATGATACTCAAGGATGGTTGATAATTGTGCTTCGTGACTACCAAAGGTAGGTAATACGTTACGATGGCTTGTGATGAAGAGTGATGATTGAATAATTCCAATGCCATTCAAACATGGCAAGAATGATCGCTAAAACAATAGTTTTAATCATGATTGTCATCATCATCATCATCATCATCATCATCGTCATCATCATCATGATCGTCATCATCATCATCATCATCATCATCATCATCATCATCATCATCATCATCACGATCATCAT
>VSDK01007396.1:0-70000 GCA_009767595.1 Symbiodinium kawagutii | reverse complement strand
TGGACTAGAATTGCATCATACGCTGATAAGAATTCAACACCAAGTCTAGTCAACTAGAATAGTGCCAACATTGAGCATAGTCAACTGCAATATAATCAACCACAGTCTTCTTTAGTCTTGTTTCGCTGTGCTTCCATAGGATGATCTCTGAGCCGCGCCAAGCTGCTCTGCAAAGGACACCAGGTTATTGGCGTCAAAATCCAGAGCCTCACAAGCGGCGCCCTGTAACGAGCTGTACAAAGTGCCCAGTGTGGTACCCCCAGCTGTTGAAAGTTTGTTGAGCCTGTGATAGCTATGGTGGCAATCTAGTGATAGCTCTTGTGGACTAGCCACTGGTCCCATGTTTATGTGTTCTGGTTTTAAACATTATATACAAATATTTACAACATACATTCACATCAAGTTACCTGAGTGATGAGTAGCATGGACGTGTGAGATGAAATCACCAAACCAAGTTGGGAAACACTTGGTGTGAGCAAGTGGGAACCCACACCCTGCCGTGGTTGCTGTTGCTGTTGCTGCTGCTCTTCTTCTCGTCTTGATCTTAGTCCTTTAATTGTGGGGGGGCCTACTGGAAGGTGCATGAAACATGGTGGAAACTATCATCGTCCAACATATTGATCCGAGAATCCTAACAAACCAGTATCAGTGCGCTGCAACTTCTTCGCTACAGAATGCATAGTACCTACAAAACTGATGCAACATGGCTATGTCCAAAACTGGACATTTCACATGCGAACATCGATGACCATATGTATGAATGTGAAATGGAGGTGCAGCTGTTCACACCCCCAGAATTGACTGTAGATCACCAGCCATTCTAAAACACCTGGGCGGGTTCTATGGATCCAGCATGCTGGTTGCTATCAGCAATTGCTTACCAACAGGCATTATATCAACATAAATCAATCACAATAAATACGTAATCATCTAACCATTATACATCATATAAACAGCAACCGATATATTGGTAGCCTATAATTCATAACAACCATTTTTTGGCAACATCAATCATGATCAATCATTCTGTCATCATACATCAAAGATCATGGACCTCCCATCTATCACCATAAATCAACCATCATGGATCTTCCATCGCGAACGCATCCCAATGACCGGCCTTCATCTCCTTGCTGACCACGTCCGGTTCCAGGCTGAGGAACTCCGCTAACTTTCCCATGGCCTTCATGTCCGTCACGTTGACGTAGCCGTACCTCGGGGGGTCGCAAATGTCTGCTGCAAGGACCGAGTGGAGCTTCTGCTGCCGGAACAAGCTGCTTTTGCATCTTTTTTTGTATGTGTTTGACGGACCAGTTGTGTCACAGCTGTTGAGGAAGCAGCCAAATCATAGAGGTAAAACTGAACTTGAGAGCATCAACGGAGTGACAACAGCTGCCACGTAGAATTACAGGTGTTGATCACTGCTCAGCCTTGACCCATCTGTGCCCTCCTGTCTGATCATGGGGGTAATCATCTTCAAAGTGCGCCAAAACATACCAATTCAACCAATGGTTGTCAGTTGTGAATGCCAAAACCACTGATTCTATGGGAGCCAATTGGAACACCAATAAGTATGGAACCATTCACAACCATAACCGACTTCAATTGCTAATGATAATGCTTTATGGTGATTAACCGATTGCTATATACATGATGCTTGCATGATTGCGTTTAATGATGGCTAAATGATGATTACTTGATGGTTCGCTGATGAATTGATGGTAGATAATACTAAACATCATTATTACTATCACTAATGGATCATATGATAGTACTAATCAACTGATTATAGTTCATTATCAACTGATAATACTAACATAGCTATTGCTGGTTCATAAGATCACTATTTCTAGCCATCACCATTTATTTAACTATCACGATTACTAATCATTATTAGTTGATGGTTTAAATCACCATTACTGTAGTGATAGTTGATTATTATTATAGATTACTATTACAAGCCATCACTAATCATTACTAACCACTTAATTGATGGTTGAATGCTGATTTGATACTTAGCTTCCTGGTGTCTGGGAGTCCCAGCTGATTCGCCTGGGCATCATAGCCTTCCTGCGACCCGGTGGAAATGCTGATTGCTCAAGCCGGAAGGGACTCATAGATGGTTGGTTTATTTGTATATGGCCATGGGTCAATATTAATCAACTAACTAATGGGGGATTTCCATCAACAATAAGAGGGAAAACAATGGTTCATGGTGGGGAACCAGGGGTACGGGGTTTTGACCCACTGCCATATAAAAGATGGATGATAACTGGGGGGTTCCCTATGACTTGATAAACACCTCAATGGCGATTTTCTGAAAACGAAAGTGCAAATGGAACATCCACCATCTTTAATGGGGAACCCCTGGGAAAGCAGCTGTTGCTATGGTTTTTCATTGCCAGGTTAGTAGACCAAAGGGTATCTCAGCTTGCCGCAGAGTGGTATTCTCAGGTTGAACGCAGTTATACGCCTGCTAAAACCCACAGCAATTCATCAACCATGAACCAGCAGAGGTAGCCATGAACCCGCTGGGAGAACCTGGGATAACCATCCTTGAGTAGCTTATCCAGCAGGTCAACCCATCACCAGCCTTCTCAGCTGATAGCTGGTAATGCACAACGGTCCGCTGGACGGCTGCGCTGCGAACATTTTCTGCTCCCCAAGGTCTTTCAGCAGCAGCTGAGTTCGTACACCAATCAGCACGAATCGATGACTGGAACAAAATGAACGGATGCATATATCAACCAACATAATGATATACCCATCATATACCAACCATATCCAACACCCAATGCATATACTAACCATCTCCAACACAATCATGGTGGCATCACTTGACGCGTACTGACGGTGTTTTTGGTGTTTGGGGCCGCAGATTGCAGGGTGGCCATGTCCAACTGCCAGGGTTTCACCAGCGAAGGGTCACTTGGAATACTTGGGCACTGCAACACTCCGATAGTGCCGCCTTCAGTAGTTGCCACGCACAATTGCATGGGGTCCGGTTGGTATGCCCAAGGGATACACCAGTTCGTTACGATACCTTGGGTACCCCAAATCATCTTTTTTTAAATCATTTTGAGTAATAAACCAACCGTTTTTGGAGTCACCTATTGCTTGAGAAACACCCACTTAGACCATTGGAAAACCGCTGTGTTGCAGACCTTGAGGTAGCTGACAGGTCTTGGGTCGCTGAGTAGTGAACTGTCGCCGGCACATGGTGGTGACCAGACCATCCCTGAATAGTTCATTTTGAATACCATGGTTCTGGGGTGCAACAGTTGCTGATGCATCTTCTTGAAAGAGTGGTTGGAGTTGCTTCAACCGTGGAAGAGCCGAATCTGCTGGTGGTTCTCTGTAGATTGCCACTACTTGTGGGAATGGTTGGGAATAGCCTGCTCTGATTAATAATCATTATCACTGCTTATCAACATCCTCCACCATTGATCATCACACAATCATTCCCAAAACAGGTACAAAACAGAATCGAGAATGATCAACCATCATTCACCAACATTTATGAGCTGTGCATTCTGACATTGCAACTTGCTCGCTTGCAATCTGGGGCTGATCACGGCTTTCCAGTGTGGCCGATGAAAATGGTTTTGCCCATGGTGTACCACCCAGAAATGGCAGTTTCCTGCCAACTTAGGTGGTGCTCGCAGGCATAACCATGGCGACAAGGACAAACCCAGGTATTGCTGACCATTTCAAGCCATGGTTTCCAGTTGGTTGGACATGACACGATTCAGAGCCCCAACGCCACATCGCGTGCTCGCAACCTACAGCCTTTGAAGGCGGAATTTGGCGCACAGCGGCTGAAACTTAGAGGGAAGATTTGCAAGATATGAGGGTTCCATAGTAACAATAGTAGTTAATGATGCTTCGGATTCCTACTGGTTAGTGATGGTCCATGAATTCTGATTGGTTGCTTAGCAAAATGTTCATCGCCATCATCTTTCTTCGAGCAAAAGGAGTCTCCTCCTGACTGGTGATGTAGGAAAGTCATCAAGCAGCTGCTTTGCCATCCTTACAGCTGGAGTTTCAGAGACTGTTGTCCCAGCACCTGCTGAAAATCTTTAGGCCTGTCACTTGACTGAACCTTTTCTCACTTGCTTTAGAACAAATCGAAGCAGTCCTGTGAAATGCATGAAGTGCTGAAAAGCAGTAGAAAGGCTTCTTTACAGTAGTGACTACTATAATTATAAGTAATCAATTGATGAAACCAGTAGAAAACGAGTTTAGTCACAAAAGAAGTACAACTAATTGATAGGAATTTCGAGTAGCAAGCGCAACTCCTCAGGTAGTAAGCTCCATAGGGGGCCAGTGAACTGTTGTGTAATCTCATACTGAGGCAAGAAACATTGCCGTGAAGCGCATTATTTCACCACAATATAACCACGTTCGGATGATATGGACCATTTCATTGGCCATTAATTGTTCATCTTGGTCGTTTGATGAAACCAGAACTGCCAATAATCATCAGCATCGACCAACTGTTCTTTGACTGCCTTTTGTTCCCCCTAAGCAAAATGGCAAGGCGCCACCAAATCATTCGGCACATCGCCCAAACGTGGGCGGCATCAGGAAACACAGCTAAAAGAACCTCAAACGACGAGATGCCAACGGCAGCATCTGCTGATTTGCGCCGCTTGATGTTGTGAGTAACCAACCCAAATGATGGTCATCCATGCTGGTATGGTGCTAGGTTGAGTGGTTTGGTTGGTTCACTGTGGACGCTAGCAAGAATTACCTGGATGGATCAATTGACACCAGCTAGGGTGACACAATACCACGGCAATGCCCTGTGTGTCCCTTCCATGCACCAACCAAAAGAATAGGTCTGGCTCCGATAGAATGGATCCCCGAATGGTTTGCGGACTGCACAGGATGCTTCCAACCATAGCAGTAAGACCAGGATTAAGAACCACAATGGTTGCAACTAGGGATCACCACTGTTCGACCAGGCCGGTGAATGCTCCTCATCACCACTGGTGCATCTGCGGTATTTTCAATGGCACACCATGCGTCCAAGACACTTCGAGACCAGCAATGGAGTCATTCTGGACCTCTGCAACAGGGGAATGCTGGGTCTCGAGGTACATAACTGACAGATGTTGGTAACGCTTTATGCTGGTCAATACTGTTTGATAAGCAGGGTTTATGATGGTTCATGATGGTCAATAACGGATGATCATGATTAACCATTATCTTGAAAAATGGATGATTATGATGAACCAGCACGGATCGTTACAGTCTATTGCTGTTGGTTAATCCATATTGTTCCGATGGATTAACCACAAACGCCCATTTTGCCAATCATCAAGCAGCATGTCAATCATTGCTAAGCAGTTGGCTTTGGTTACTGATGCTTGAGATCTCCAAGTATGGATCCTTCAATCAATAGTCATCAGTTAACAGCAGGTAATGAATAAATAATCTAGGTTAATACCAATCATTCGGCATAGTTACTAGCAACCATGTAACAGCTGCATGACGGTTTGCCAGCCGGTAAGATAACTAACCATCATTGACCATCATTGCCGATGATGAAAGATGAATGACCAACCAAACAAGCATTGACTGACGATCATAAATCAATTGCCCAC
This sequence comes from Symbiodinium kawagutii, assembly GCA_009767595.1. Taxonomy (NCBI): domain Eukaryota; class Dinophyceae; order Suessiales; family Symbiodiniaceae; genus Symbiodinium; species Symbiodinium kawagutii. The sequence continues at coordinate 64,391 of VSDK01007396.1, read as the reverse complement.
CCACTGTGAACAGCTATTATCAAAGATTATGAACCCGAATATCAACCATCATTATCCACTTGCTTTTATTGACTTGTTGCTTACCACTATCAATCGTTACCAAGCGTCTTTCACCAGTCTGACAACCATTTTGAAGCATTCGTTCTTAATTGCCAACCATTGTTCACTCAAACAATTATCTTAACCATGACACGATGATTCGTAATGATTGACCATGGTCGGTAATGTTGATTATTGTTATGAAACCGCTCAGTTGTGTATAAAAATCAGGATTAAGCACCAATCATAGTTGACAAACAGCAGGCTGAACAACCATATTCATCCTACTTATAGTCAATATCATCACTCATTTTAACACTCCTTGTTGACAACATGGGTGCGCATCTCCACGGCTTCATCACCGATGACCCCGCCGGCCGGCCTTGTGATTGCCACCGCGAGATCCCACAGCAGCGGATCGGTGCAGCGAGCCTCAGTGGTGATTCCATGCTGATGAATTCAAAATCATTAGAATCAACATGGTTGGTTAGCATTAGCTTAATAGAACCATGGTGGTATATGCTGGTATATGCTGATGATTAAGCAACTATTGGCGCGAATGATAACCATAGGTCAATGTATGAAAACTCGATGCTGATACACGGCTCATGATTACGAAGCAACCATATCCTCAACCAACTATTCATCACTATGAGCCAGTATCAATTCCTATTAACAACTATCACACCAAGTATTCCACCATGATACACCATGATCAATCACTATTACACCAGCTATTGATCAACTATACATCACTATTCAGCATTAACTACCTTTGTGAACCAGGATTAACATTGAACCTATCACTATCAACTCCATTATCCACCACCAACACCTCTCTCAACCACCCATGGCCCCAGTGGCTGCGAGTTCGCCCGGGCAAAAGCGGAGGAGGGTCATGGTCAGCAGCAGCGACATGCACACTGGCCTGAGGTCGGGGTGCGGGGACAGCAGGTGACCTTGACTAAGCTCAGTGCCCTAAGTGAACTAACTGTGCCATGATTACTGGAGGGTTCTCAAGCCACAAAATTACCCCCAATTCGATGATTTAGGGGTCCCCGCTTTTGAGAAACGCACAAATGGCTACTGCTAATCATGTTGATCTTGAGTGAGTTGAAGTACATATTAAGCTTGATGAGACTGATTAAGAACCTTCCGCTCTTCAGAAGCAACACAACCACTCTATGTATGTATATACATATATGTGGGATACATATATGTGGGATACATATATGTGGGATTGCCCAGATGCACCCAGTGTCAAACATCCTTGGTCGCAATAGCAACCAATGAGTGCTGGTCACCATCCACGATATTGTGTATCATCAATTGATGTTGCTCATGGTTGGCCAGTAGCAACCAGCTACTCTTCAACAGATAACCTGGAAGTGAAACATCGACCATTTGCAACTGGTTTCCCTTTTAAAAATGGTGCTTTTTCACCCCTTTTAGTTCAATAGGTTGTTGTCTTCAACGACTTGGCATCCATCACTATCGTTCCATGATGGCTCCGTGTAGCTCTGGTGTACCATCAGGAAAAAGTAATGGCTGTGGGTCTATAGCCCTGGGTCATCATGGCAAGTATTGCCCTATGATTTTCGGGGCAACATATCCGCTACAGTTGACTACTGTGAACAAACCAAACATCATGGTGTTGGATGATGGGAGACTGGGGTAGTCGCTGGTGATCAATCCAGCCGGTGAATTTTGTGGAATCATTGAGGCTGATCACCACAATGGTCGATTATTTTTGCTCGCTCACCCCAAGTACCAAACATCATCAACCAGCCTACAAATTGTTCTTTATATTAACCAATCTACCGCATCCGAAATCATTACCCACTTGCCATTCATCAACAGTTCATCACGATCAATCATGAATTGGATTCATCATCCATGATCATCATCACCTAATCTATAATCTATTGGGATTGACCATAAATACCAAAGTTCTCAATGATCAATAGATTATATCATTGATCAATGATTATCATATTTGCTAATCATTGATCATCTATAAATAATCTATTGATATTGGTAATGATTATCCATTACGCTAATCACCCCAAATATCAGTTGCAATCATTGATGAAGCTCACCGTTTCTGCCGCCTTTGTCGCGCCAGGCTGGCCGGCCACTGCGCCAGGCACTTCAAACGGCGCCACTGGCGGTGGCGCCACTTGGAGAACCAGATCAAGGTGGACGCCTGGCAGCGAAGCCAGCGTTGAACATGGCTGTTCCATGGTCTGTCGAAATGGGTCAATTTCGCTTGGAATCAGCCCAAAATCATCCAACAATCATCCGATATCAATGATTTTTGGACATAAACCAGCCATTTTGAGGTTCCCAAGTTTGAGAAACAGCCCATATCACACAGCTCGGTTGCAGTTCGGTTGAACTGGTGCTCTCAGCCGGAAGCCTCATCCAACCCGCGAAAAGTTGATCATTCGCAGCCAAATCAACTGAACTAACATGGTGATATTGCGATTTCAAGCAGGTACTATGTTAACCAATATGATGATGAACTAGCTATCAAGCACTACTAAACTCAACCACCTATATGTACTAACGACTACCACTATGATGATTAGCTACCTATCAAACACTAGTAAACCCAACCATTTCTAGGTACCAACGACTAGCCACCATCATTCACCACCGTTCTCCAAGCATGGATGCTCCGCTTCGCAGGCGCTTCGCGTGGCTCGTGCCTGGTGTTTTGCCATGGTCGCTCCCAGGAAACAGGTGGAATTGTAGACAGCCATGAAAGCCTGGCTTTGTCGGTTGGTGTCACCAGGTGGTTAACGATGGTTGATGATACTGGTTGGTGGTTTCAACCCGATGATCGATAATCTTACTATAGCTAACAATAGTTAGTACCAGTAATCAACAACATTTTAACAATAGTTAATCTAAGAGTAGTTAGCAAAAGTAAATTGTTCATCATTAATGATAGTAATGAACATCTGTTAATGTTGATTGGCAATCACAGGGACACTTGCATCCAGTACATCTTGAAATCTTTCTTCGTGCCAAGCAAAGATGGAATCTCTGGCATTCTGCAAGTGAACTGGTCTAGGGAAACCATTGACTTGGTACCGTTGACAATGAGTGGCAGGCAATGACCTGGTGGTCACTGGTGGTGAATGATAAGCACACATTGTTGGGTAGTAGTGGTTGATGTCAACCATTGATGTCAATGATCTTCGGTCAATGTCAACGATCATTGCGACTAATGGTAATAGGGTCCAGTTGAGGTTGCTGGCAACGCTAAGTGTGACAATCGCAAATGCTTTTGATGCTTAAAGTTGACAATGACAGCTTATACTGGCTACTGATGGTCAATGACGGTCAATGTTTCGATTGTGAACGTTGAATAATCAGTAAACTATCTAATCAATGACGTCTAAGAAACTAGTAGCTGTTTCATGCTGGTTTATTGATCCGTTGTCTACGGAAACCCATGAGCTAATCAATTCAGAATGTGTAATCAAGAATCTAATAACCGATCACCATTAAACACAAACAATTACCTAAAAGATAAATACATCAATGAATCAATCATGATTACTAATCTAATAATCAACCTTGGTCAATGCTTCCATCAGTGACTGATGCGTTGTAACTTTCCTCCCTGACACTGGCCTGACGAACGAGGTTGGCTTCTGCACGAAGAAGACCCACGCCGCTGGACAAACCAGCAGCACCTTGGGGTATACGCCGTCACCAAACAGTATTACTTGATACTGATCCTTCATTATGATTAATGATGGCGAATGATGGGTAATGATGGTTGATGATGCTTAACACTGGTTGATGGTTACCGATGTTCAATGATTGAGAATGATGGCGATGGCTAATGATGGTTGATTCATGACTAGAGAATGTCACAATGGTCCAATGGCGGGGGGGACTATAGCCACCCTCCACATGCCGCCACCAATCATCCGTTCACCGCCTTTTCCTCAGCTATCAAATGGCCACTTGGTATCTTGAACAGTTGGCTGAGTATGGAGACTCATTCGTGCGTTGAGATACGCTTCACACAAATCATCATCAACATCCATGAGCTGAAACATCCTCAACACAGCAATCATCGGCCTCTCTCCCCACTGCTCACTGGCATTCTCAAGCTTCAAGTAACCATTGGCTATCACAGTTGATCATCAATGACCCAAAATCAACCACTATCTTTCCCCCAAGTAATTTTCGTAACCCCCTGATCACTACCAGACTACCCAGTATTCACCTTTGCGGATGGAACTCCCATGGTTCTTGTTAGGATCTCCATGGGCCATCGCCATCCAAGTGTCCACCACCGCCTGAGAACAGCCGGGCGAAGGCATGGCCAATGCTGGCAGCAGCTTGGAAGATCGACCTGGGCTGCACTGGTTGGTGCTGCGCAGGGCTGAGAACTGGCTGAGAACCTCGTGTTTACTTCGTGTTTGGTCACTCGTTGGAGATGCAAAACATCGTGAATCTATGCTGGTGATCCAGTACTAAATTCACCAATAATTACTCACTCACCATTGATAGCGGCTGAGAATTACCACTTTTGAGCCATCACTTAAGCACCCCCCAGCCACTCTTGACCATTATCAAGGATCTTTACAAACTGCCAATCATCTTTAAGCATTAACCATCAACCAACCAGGGCCACAAACATCCATCAACCATCAGCCACCATCAAGAAACCACCATCTAACCACCACCCAATCCCCATCCACCCACCCCCCAGTCCCATCCACCATCCCTCCCCCACCACGCCCCCCCCCACGCCCCCAACCCCCCCACCTGCCCGCCGAAGCCGCACCGATGACCGGCGAGAAAAACAGCGACGTGGCCCAGGTCGCCGGCTGCAGCAAGGAGCTGCAGCATGACATGGCCATCGTGGCGAAGGAACAGAGACCCAGACCTGGGAAGGGCCCTGGAAGATGTGAGGAGAAGTGACCCTCAAGGTGAGGGGAAGTGGAACAACACAAACTTGGGAGTCGAAATTAAAAGTTACCAGGTGACTAACTGGTTAACTAAGTGGCTAAGTGGCAAACTGACTAAGTGACTACTTAAGTGACCAACAATAAGTCACTAAGTAACAAACTAACTGACTAGTCACTAGGTGACCAACTGACTGACTAACTGACTGACATAAGTAACATAAGTAACCCAACAACTGGCTAATCATAAGCAGTTAACTGACTAGTGACTAAGTGACGAAGCAAGTAACTGACCATGCAAGTAGCCAACTAACTATGTGGAACAGCCCTGGAAGCTGTGAGGGGGAAGCCGCCAGTGAGCAACAAAGTAAACAAACCAACTAATTTTAACCAATCAACTAACGAGGGGAAGTCAGAACTGACCAAGTTAATCAACTTCACTGACCAACCAAGTGACTAACCAATTAGGTAACGACATAGTTCAAACAGTTGTGGAAACCAAGGAACTAAGAACTGACTAGCCAACTAGCTAGTTAGCTAGCTGGTTGTGTGCCTTGGGTGATGGTGAGTTGGTTCTCAAACCTGAGTAGCGGCTGGGCGGTTGAGTTCAGAATTCCCAACAAGCACCATGAAATGTTTGCTAACCACAAAATAGGTAGCGGCCCTGTTAACGACCCTGGGTAATTTGAGAATTTGATTATTTTCTGCAACGGGCATGTTCAGGATGCCCTCTTCTTTTTGCACTGGATTCAACATGTTTTTGAGAAATCGTGGGGGCACGGACATACTGAAAGAACACAAATTTGCAAATAAACGTTTTTTTCCTCTCATCAAGCAGATGCCTTCTTCGCCAAAGAGCCAAATGCTTTTAGCAAGTGTGGCTTTGAGTTCCATCGGAACATGAAGGCCCGGACATATTTTCTCAGCCGTGCAATTTCACGGCGACTTTGAACGTCTCGTGAAAAAAAATCCGATGGTACAAAGGACTTCATTTTTCGCCATGCTTGATCCAAACATTGTGTTCCTGTCAACTTCGGAAGCTTTCTAATCTTTACAAAATTGGAAAATTGCATGCGACAATGAACAACATTTTGCAACGCATTTTGTGCCCTTTCGCGTCGGATTTCCAAGCAAGCGCACCTTCACCATGCATTGCAACCCCTAGTGAAATCTTGTCCGTCAACTCCAACCCAACCCCATCCCCCACGTAGCATCAACTTCGTTTGCAAGCGCAAGCGAACGTTAACATGACCCCGCCCCACCCCAACCCCATCCCCAGGGCATGCATGGAAAGGCAACGCCTGCGTGACCGCAATCCTTGGTTTCGAAGAAGCTTCTGCGTGAGCCCTTTGGAACTTTTTTGGCGGAATACCAACCATTTTCAAACATTTTCCCACCATGAACCTTTACATTGGAGCGGTCAACAATGATAGGAACCGTCGTTCTCAACAACTCATATCGCAACCAACCGCTACCATGCTTCCGGAAGCCATGCTTGAATACCCAAGGCTCTTCCCCGGGAGTGGCAATGTTTCAAAAGAGCGCCGCCGCCTCAAGTCGCCTTTCTTTAGCCAAACATTCTCGCCCTTCAGCAGACGGGTGAGCTTGGGCGGGCGCAGCTCTGCGCAGAGCCGGGCAAACGCACGCCTGCTGAATGCCTTCTTCGTGGCCGCTTTGGCCGTCTCCCCTGCCTCCTGCAGCCCTTCAAAAAATGAGGCCTTGAAGCGAAGAGTCGCCGTTCTCGCACGCTGATTCTTCTTCTTCTTCTTCTTCTTATCTTTCACAGGCGCTGGGCCATCCTGGCCAAACTGAGTTTGGCAAACCCGCCGGGTGAACTTTTGGCCTTCACACCTCATGATCCAGCGAACACACAGCTGTCACCGTGGCATACAAAAAGTTCTGAAAAAACGCAATGAACTTGCCCAGTGGTCATGATCATCCTTCAGAGCAGCACTCTCCTCAAAACACGTCGAGGACAATGACGATGATAATGATGATGGCGATAATGATCACGACGAGGGTGATGATGATGATGATGATGATGGTGATGATGATGATGATGATGAAGACGGTGATGACGGTGATGACGATGATGATGATGATGATGATGATGACGAGGATGACGATGACGGTGATGGTGATGATGATGATGATGATGATGATGATGATGATGATGATGATGATGATGATGATGATGATGATGGAGATAATGACGATAACAATGATAGGGATGATAAGAAGGGGGAGAATTACCCCAGGACCAGCCGGATGACAACAAAGACTGCAACAGGCCTCTTGGAAAGCCAAGCTGACCTTGTCACTAGCCGTTACACCTGGTAGCATACCCCGTTGCCAAAGCGGCGCCCTGTCATAGTCACGGACATCGCTTCTTGAATGTGATTCAAAAAACATTTTCGCATCTATGGTTACATCATGAGATACATGAAAAAATGCATACATGTGTGTATCTGGCCGCCTCTCTATCTATTTAAAAATGCTTTGGTCCATTTATATTGCTCCGCTCTTTCTTGGAATAATGCAGAATATATCCATCCTTTAACGGCTGCCCCAAAACACCGATTGATTTATGGAAAAACCGTGTGTCTGCCTGGCTGCCCCAGGCATCGGCGGCGACTCGCCTGCTTGGGCAGCCCCTGCAAAACTTTCTTCTCCTAGCCAGGCCCTGCTTGCAAGGGGGCTGTCCCAGAACCGCTGGCGGGTATCCACCCGCACCGATGTCTCGTGGGACACACGCGGGGTTGATTATTTCGAGAAAGAACATAATGCGTAAGCCTTTCTTAGACAAACTACGCTGCCTAAGCCTTGATGTTTCGTCCTCAATGGTGGCAGTTTTCAAATCCCCGGGCACAAACGAAATAGATTCTTTCCACGCTGTTATACCTACACCCTATCTCGCCACTTCTCACATTTGAAGCAAGATTTCCCCACGGCTCTTTATCAAAACGCCGCATCCCACGACAGCCGCGCTGCCTTTGCCGCACGGGTCTTCTGCTTCTTATTCACAGGCGCTGGTTCCTGCTGGGTGAACTCAGTTTGGGCCAGCGGGAAAAGATTACCGCGGATGAATTTTTGGTTTCACGCTTCATGAACCTGCCAATGGCATGTGAAAATGGTTCCCTGGGTGTAAATCAAATATTGGTCATGGACACCGCTCGCCCATGTTCCAACCAGCAAGGTTTGGTTAAAGCAAACTTTTTAGGGACTCTCGGGCAGCTCCAAACCTCAGCCAGGAACAACTTCAACTCACCTGTAAAGGCCTGGCGCGCCGCCCGGCATGGGGTAGGCTGACCGAAATCCACGACGCCAAAAAAAACAATTCGGAGTGCGGGGCACCTGGCTTAAAAAACCAGGGATTCTAGCCCCTTGTGCCTAGAATTGGTGACAATACAAGCGATTCTGCCTTATTCCGTTCAAAATTGGTGACGGTGATAGTACAAGGGATTTTGGCCTATCCTAGTGAACGTCTTGAAGGGTTTCGACTGGGAAGCCATCAGATCCCAGAATCTCCGCTTTTTGATTTTTTTTAATTTGTTCAATTTTGAAAAACTTGTGATTTTTTTTCAAATCTTTTAACTATTGAATTAGGAAATTAGAAAATTAGAAACGAAAGGGTATGTTTTTTATTTTCTTCAATTCTTTTAATTTTTAATTGACAAAATGACAAAAAATTAAAAAACGAAAGGGTCTGTTTTTTCATTTTTTAATTTTTGTAATTATTTATTGAAAAAATACAAACTTGAAAAAACGAAAGGATCTGTTTTAAAATTTTTCGAATTTTCTTAATTAAACAATTAAAAGAATTAAAAAAAAAACGGAGATTCTGCAATCTGAGGGCTTCCAAGTCAAAACCCTTCAAAACTTTTATTAGGATAGGCCAAAATCCCTTGTATTGTCACCAATTTTGAACGGAATAAGGCAGAATCGCCTGTACTGTCACCAATTCTACGCATAAGGGGTTAGAACCCCTTGTACTGTCACCAATTTTGAGCTAAATAGGGCAGAATCCCTGGTACTGTCGCCAATTTTAAGCTAAATAGGGACGAATCCCTTGTACTGTCACCAATTTTAAGCTAGATAGGGGAGAATCCCTTGTACTGTCGCCAATTTGAAGCTAAATAGGGCAGAAATTTTGTATTGTCACCCATTTTGAACTAAATAGGGTAGAATCCCTTATACTGTCACCAATTTTAAGCTAAATAGGGCAGAATCCCTTGTACTGTCACCAATTTTGAGCGGAATAGGGCAGAATCATTTGTATTGTCACCATTTTTTGGAATAAAGAAGTAACAACATCTTTTTTTTAACATGTCTTTCTTTATTTTTTGATTTATATATAAAACCGAAAATTTCTTATGCTGTCAACGTTTTTAATGAAATAGGCTAAAATTGTCATCGATTTTGGGCATAAAGGTCTAGAATTCATTGTGCTGTAATCAACTTTAGGCATAAGGGGCTAGAATCCCTTGTACTGTCACCAATTGTACACAAAAGAGGTTAGGATTCTTTGTACCGTCACCAATTTTAAGCATAAGGAGCTAGAATCCCTTGTGCTGTCACCAGTTTTAGGCATAAGGAGCTACCATCCCTTGTACTGTCACCAGTTTAAGGCATAAGGGGCTACAATCCCTTGTACTGTCACCAATTTTAGGCATAAGGGGCTAGAATCCTTTGTACTGTCACCAATTTTAGGGATAAGAGGCTAGAATCCCTTATGCTGTCACCAATTTTAGGCATAAGGGGCTAGAATCCTTTGTACTGTCACCAATTCTAGGCATAAGGGGCCAAAATCCCTTGTGCGGTCACCATTTTGTAGCCTTTTCCAATATAGAACGTATTCTTCCATCATACGGGGGGCGGGGGGTAGATGGGGGGGTCAAAATCAAATTAATTCATTTCTGGATGACAAAAATCAAAATTTTCCAGGCATTCAATGGTTCAATGGCCAGCGGCCCGGCAAGAAACGTGTTTGACACATGAATCTCGTCATTCGCCTGTTTTAGTCATGATGGGAGCAAAGCCGCGCAATCGTGGGTCAGATGAGGAAGTGCCGCCGGCAGGGCAAAATGCAACGCGCAACTCTGAAGAGGGAGAAAAGCCAAGAGCAGAGCACGATCAAAATCAGGAGAGTTCTCCCATATATCACATCATATCAACTAAAGCCTTTCGAGATTAAGAAAACCAATCACAAACAAACGCCCAGCACGCTGCACCTGGGGCAAGTCGGGCTCCCACTCAGAGGAATGTGAGGCAGGTGCCTGTCTCAGCCCCGGGGGGTTCTTGCCTTGACTCTTCCTCTCCTCCCTCTCTTCGCTCCGCCCAGCCTGCAAGTCTCTGATCGACGACCCGTTTTCGCGGATGGTGCCTCGGATTGGAAGGAAAAAAGCGGTGAATGTGCCCGACCCTGGCATCACGATTAGGTTGATCAACCCCATCAGCTCCGAACCAAACCTGAGAGTCGCACACACGAACAGAGCGCCGACTTCAGCATTCTGAGCCAATGCCCAGCTTGCAGCCTGCTGAAATGCGAACTTTTTCAGCTACAAAAGGAGTAGCTGTAAGTGATGCATAGCGATTACCCCCCGTATGCTGAAATGATCATGTTTTGCGGGGGAGGTCAAGAGAACTTGGATCTGCTATAGATGGACGCTGCGCCAGCAAACCCATTTTGAAAACCTTATTTCAAAGAAAAAATGAACGAAAAAAAATCCAGGGGTCCTAGGCCAATGCCTAAAATCCGCGAACGATAACATGATCCCACCCCACCCCAACCCCATCCCCCACGTAGCATCAACTTCGTTTGCAAGTGCAAGCGAACGTTAACATGACCCCACCCCACCCCAACCCCATCCCCCACATAGCATCAACTTTGTTTGCAAGTGCAAGCGAACGTTAACATGACCCCACCCCACCCCAACCCCATCCCCCACATAGCATCAACTTTGTTTGCAAGTGCAAGCGAACGTTAACATGAACCCACCCTACCCCAACCCCATCCCCCACGTAGCATCAACTTCATGTAGCATCAAACCCATACAGATCCTACAAATCATAAAAAATTGCGTCTGGCTATAGGGTCGCTAATGAGGCCGTTAGCACAAAGTAGTCGGAACCATAGTAACTAACGGTTTAGAAACTGGTTTGTTCAGTTTGGAAAGACCTTTAGTTGGGCCAAAGCGGAAGGTGTAAAGAATCATTTAGCTTAAGCCACCTATGGAATCATTTAGTTGAAATTTTCATCAAAAAATGGAAGTTGCACAACCACTAGTTTGAGTTTAAATTGAAACGGCTAAAATGTAAATCATTGATATCCATTGGTAGGCTAGGTTGATCCACTGTAAGCAATGGACACATGAATTCGGTGATTGTTTATAATGATTTAGCTTAGGAAAACCACATGTTGATGGCTGATATACCTACCCATTGGTTGGTGGGTGTGGTGATGGTTAATCTTTGATAGATGGTGGGTGCAGGGTTTGCACATATCAATTCAGCTATAGCCAGGCAAGAATTGAGCCAGTTCCCGGGATATATTCGTCAATTACCTGGCTACCTGCGCAAGTTCCAACCTGAGATTTGGCCTTCAGGTGGGTGTTGCCAGTAGTGGTGTCGGGCGACCGATGCTCTTCACCATCTCCCAAAGCATCTGCAGGATGTGCCAGGTGCGCCGAAGGATGGTGTTGTACGGCAGGATCCATCCCAACAAGAAGGACAAACGCACCTCAGCTGTCGCTGCGCAGCGATTTTGAATCATGGCAGTGAACTACCATGGAATAGTGACTGCACCAGCCAGTTCTACTGGTCAGGTAACTGGTCTTACCAGCACCAGTCATGAATGAGCTGACTCTGCTGCCATTGAGAATAATCCCTTGGTGACCAATGGTCATACACTGATCCAGAGTTTGCCCACCTGGGCGTTGATCAACTGATGTCTTTGTTTTGGATCACGACGGTGAAGGCATGGGGTTCAGCAAGAATGACGTGTTTGAGCAGCTTTAAGGATTAACCAAAGAGGTTCACCAAGAAAGCCTTGTTCCAAACCATGCTGAAGATTGCTCATGCTGGTTGTTCGGAACTTTCATGATGGGTCTGAACGGTTCTGAGTACAATACCTGCTGCCGCAATCAGTTCCAAGAATAAACCAATAGCACTGCAACAAACACCATTCAAGGATGCAGGTTTTGAGAACCCAAAATGTGGCTTACAGTTTGTGAAACTACGGGTTTTGGGTGCAGGGTGACCCAAAAAGTCTTCTGCCGTGTTGCCACCACCAGCTCTTCCAGTTTGCTGCTCAAAGGTCCCAGCAGGGATTGCTTCAACAAGGAGCGCACCAAAGGAATACGCTTGTACCTGAAGTCATCACCGCACCAAAGCCATGCAGTTTGAGATGTGCAAAGACGTGCTTCATGCTGCTTTACATGACCGGATCACTTCTTCTCAGGCCATCACTACGCAGCAATCACGAATCACTCACCAATCACTCACCAATCACTCAGCACCCTTCACCGACCACATGGGCATGTTACCGATCTGCCAACCATCCCAACGATTACCATGTTGCGCATGTCACTGGTGCCAAGTTGCAGGTCATAGAAACCCAGCAGCAGCGAGAGACAGGACACCAGAACCACAATGGCGGCCACCAAGTGCCGCATGTAGCGGTGATAGAGTCCCGTGAATTTGGGTAGCACCTGGGGCGCTGCCATGGGACTCCCTGTAGCAGCCAACCGCTGTTCAGCAGCTACCATTCACCAATATAGACCACCATATCCACCATTGATCAACCATCCATTCACCTTTCATCAACCATCAAATAATGACCGATTAACCATGAATCAATCATCGTTTTAACCATCATTTTAACCACCACCAAAATGGTTCACCAATTAACCAAGTAACCATGGGTTAACCATCAACCAAGCATCATCAACTACAACTGATCATTTCAGCCATGCTCATTTTAACCATCATCTTAACCACCAATTGACCATCACTAACCACCACTGAAACCACCATCCTTCAGCTGCCGCGCCAGGTGGCAATGGCCCAGGCTGGGATGCCAGCCTCGCAAAGCCGCAGCAGCCGATGGTGATCCGGGTCGTGGATCACCTGAGGAGCGCCGGGGGATGGGGGGCAACCAGGGGCTGAAATGATGGTGGTTACGATGGTGGTGAATTGATGGTTAACTGGTGGTGAATTGGTGGTGAATGGTGGTTGAAATGATGGTTAAATGGTGGTCAATGATGGTTTCAGGGTTTCAGTGGTGGTGAATTGGTGGTTGAAATGATGATTGAACCTGGTGAATGATGGTTGCTAGTGGGTAGTGGTGGTTAAATGATGGTTGATGGTGGTGGATGATGATGATGATGATGATGATGATGATGATGATGATGATGATGATGGCGACCATAGGTGAATGAGTTGACCATGGTGAATGGTGGTTAATGGTGGTTAGTATGATGGTTGATGATGGTTAAATGACGGTTCATTGTGGTTGCAAATGATGGCTGAAATGATGATTGAATGGGTGGTCATTTGGTGGTTATTTGATGATTGATGAATGGTGATGCATAATGATGGTTGTTGATGAGCTCGTTGACAGAATGGCAAATACTAGTTTATCGTAAACGTAAATGTCATCCAACAATAACTCCAGCTTGATCAAACCGGAGATAGGGATGAAGATGGCTGATGATGATTCATGAACGCCAACAAATGGTTGATGATGGTCAATTGTGGTTACTTGATCATGGAGTCAACAATGTTAGTAGCCAAAACTGCTTACCATTCAACTTTTTGCTGGTTGGTGGTTTCAATCCCTATGAAAAATATTAATCACCCAACCATTTGTTAATAATCACTAGGGAAAATAAAAGATGTTTAAAAGCACCAGCCAGTTGGGGAATTTCAGCTTTTCGAAACGCATGAGCTCCGTTTAAACTAGGTGCTGAGCTGCCCTGTCCCGGGATTGGATCGGAAAAAACCCACCAGCAGTCGAATGCTTTGACATCTGACCGCAGGAATTGGAGGGTCGGAATGCATGAACTTGCCTGAGGTTCTCCGCAAAACATATGGACATTTCAACTGCTACTCATTTCTCTTAAGATTCCCCTGCCATATCTGAACAATTTTCAAGAACAGTCCTTTTGACCAATCAAGCGGTTTGGAGAACAGACCAATGTTAAAGCATTTGTAGGCAATGAACCAACCATTTTCAGGACTTCCCGATTTTGAGAAACACCTGTTGATCTATTAAAGTGGTTGACTATCAATCAAGCGGTTAATCCACCATTATCTACTTTAATAGATAAATATATCCCATATATCTATGAATCACTATCATATCACTATTAATCCACTTATGACTTCACTAAGATGATCCACAACCCTTTTGTGCAGCGGCCCACCTCCCGCAGGACGTATGGCAGGAAGGGATCGTCGAAGCGGAAGTTCACCTGCGATATCAGCGAGTGAACTGGGCTTCGGAGGCTGAACACAGTGCTTAAAACACTGGCTTAAAAGTACTAGTCACCCAACCAATTGTTAATAGTTACTAGAGGAAATACAACAATTCAATCAAACCGCCAACCAGCTGGTTATGTAATGTCATGGTCACGGGGAATGATATGGTTCATGTAATGGTTAATGACTAGCAATGATGGTTTTCATGATGGTTAATGATCAACATTGATTAACCATGGTCATCAAGGCTCACAGGATAATCAACAACCAGCACTGGGAAACATCACCAAAAGGCTACTATCACCCAATATCAAGCTGTGATTCATCCACCCTTAATCATCAACCTATTATAGCCCCCATATCATGGTGAATAGCCGGTAAATAATGGTAGTAGATCACCCATCATTCACAGCTATCCATGAACCAGCCGTGAACCGTTGCCAGCTGTGTTAGCCAGCATCAGCCATTCTTAACCAGTATTGACCGTTATTAGCCATTACTCCACAGTAAACCCTTTCAGAGTGAACAAATGATCACCATCAATCAACATTTACAAACCACTATAATCAATGGACAACTACTATCAACCAACATCAATACCCATTGCAATCCATAGAGAACCATCAACAACCATCGCATTGGTCAGCATTTATAAACCTCGATAATTGCAAATCACTACCACGAATCAACAACATTACCACCTCGTATATTCCACTAGAATCGCCATTCTAAGGAATAGAGATCCACTATGAACAAACATCATGACCCATTACACCACTACAATCAATAGATAACAACTAACAAAAATCAACAACATCACCCACATCCACTAGAATCAATCAGCAAACCATCCACCCATCCTGTCCAACTCATCCGCCAAGGAGCTGTTCGATTGTACAGGACTTCCTCCACGACTTCGTTGATTGGAGCGGCTTCCGCGACGTGAGCCACGCTGCTTCCCGTGCCGCCATCACTGCTGTTGACCTCTTCGGACAGAATCTAAGGGAAAACATGGTAGTCAGGATGGTTAATGGTCAATTATAAGGGATGATAGCCAAGGTAGTTAGGAGGGTAAATATGATGTTTTATTCAATGATGGTCGACCATGGGTTAGTTAATGATGTTTTAATGATGTTTTATGAGGATTACTTAAAGTTGATGATGCTGAGCGACGCTCAATTGATGGTTGAGAATGTTTTGCGATCAAATTGAAAATTCTGAGTGAAAATCTGATTTCAGGTGGATAGATTTGGTCAATAACATGATACCCATATACTGCTGGGAGACCTGTCCTCGAGGCCGCTGGGTGAAGGTGCAGTGTCGGCTGCCTTCGCAAAGTCGTCGTCCTGGATCCAAACGTAGCGGGGACATGCCAAGCTGACCCAGGCATTGATCACCAAGGGTTAATGTGTAGAAATGCATTGATATATGTGGATATGTAAATGTATACGTATATGTATGTATATACGAAGAAATTAGATCTAAATAAACATGCACAAATATAGGTACATATCATGTGTATGTGTGTGTAGATGTATTATGGGTGTGTTCATGAATGATCGTATGGACATAGCAATTGCACGCAAAACCATGGACATAGAAAGTCATAACCAAGGTGAAAGAAGAGTCAGTCGCGAACATGAGTGTAAGTCCCTAGTTGCAACTTGCTCCAGCCCATCAAGACAAAAACAAAGGGGCATCCCCGCTTCCAGTAGAATTCCTGACTTTGGAATAGATTGTGACCCAATCTCAGACCTCGAAGAACAGTTTGCACAGCAAAGAGCATCACCATCTGATTGTATCATCTTTCTTACAAGATCTACCCGAATCTAAGCCCATTAACCATTCGTCATTACTAACCCAACGTTCTCCCGCACCCGTCTTTAAAATTTGAAGATTTCTCCGCGCACATCCCAGCAGCCATCCTGAAGCAATGTCATTAATCAAGCCTTATCAAGCAACTATCATTGTTTACCGTTGTCAACCATTATCAACCACTGTTAGTCGCTTAAGTATCATAGTTCAAAAAACCATCAACCATATTACCATTAATTAACTCATCATATATTCGAATTCACTCTTGGCTATCAGAAATCATCAAAAACTACAATAGATATCTGTATTAATCCCTATCATTGATGGTTAATATTGACCCGTAGTCATGGCTATGAAGCACCCTTCCCATGGATGAAGCACCCTTCCCATAGTCATGGCTATTGGCCCATATCAATATCTGTATGAATCATGGCTTAGCCATCCTGAAGCCACCCTTCCCATGGATGGTTCCAGTGCCCCGCAGTCCAGACATCGACCGTGCAGCACGCGTTCCGCGGTCTCTGCCAAGGCGTTGAGACGAGCGTAGCTGGCCTCCTCTGGTCGTGGCTGCCAATAGGTCTGTCGTACCTGGGGAGCAACCCATGTGGGGAGCTGGAACCAGGGTGAGCGATGGCTTCGTAACCACGGTTACAAGCAGGTTATATGGTTTATAGGCTGGTCACCAGAGTTACAGTATATAGGGGTGGTTATAGGGGTTATTACACTATAGGCCACCTTATCCGGTAAGAATGGTGACATGATGACCCTGGAGGTGAAAGCTGAAGGTTGAGGTTACAAGCAATCATTGTCTTTAAGGGTACATGGGAAGAAGTGAAGGTAGAAGCTATGGAGTTATAAGGTAAAGGTCAACAATGGTGAAACACCAGTTGTGGGACCCAGGTGCTGAAAGCTATGGGGATAACAGTGGTGAAACAAAATGGTAACCAACTGTGCTTAGCACCGGTGAAAGAATGGTTGCAACATGGCAGCAACATGGGAATTGGATTCAACAAAAATCATCTTGTTTACCAACGCATGTTGTTGTCTATTTTTGGTTGCGCAAATGCACTGATCAATAGTAAGCACAACCAGGACGAAGTGGATTGACATTACCCAGAACAAACATAGTCAATCGCGAAGTACCTCTTATTCAATACAAACAACCAGAACCAATCAGCATTGTCCAGCAGTAACCATTCTTAATCATCATTCTCAATCACTCATCACGACCAACCCAAATTGCCCACAAGCAATCAACATTTAGTCATCAACCAGCCACCACCCCAACTGACACTGACCACCATTTGAGCATCCTTGACCATCACAACAAGAATGATTTCTAAGCAATATGGCAGTGGGTCAAAACCCCGTACCCTTGGTTCCCCCGCTCATTAACCATTGTTTCCCTTTTATTGTTGGTGATTACGTATCCCAGATCATTGGTTGGTCAATATTGACCCACAGCCATATGTTCAAACAACCATAAGCAACAAACAAACACATGCACCAAACGATTCGGATTGATGATCAATCTTGGTCTACCATTGGTCAATCAAATCACCAGCTTCACCAACATTACTGGTTGCTGGCTTCAACCCCTAAAAAAGGTGAGTCAACCAAGCAACCCTTGGTGAATAGCAGGGAAAATCAACATGTTAAAAACCATTCACCAGCTTGGGATGATGGGGTTTCAATACTTAATCACTATCAGTTACAATTAAGCATCGAAAATCCCATGGTTTCCTTGGGATCGGCTGGTGAACGCCGGTCCACCCGTTGCTTGTCCAACGCGGCCACCAACCAACTCGCCACCATGCCCGCCTTCGAGGGCGAGGTGTGCAGCTTGCAGTTCTCGGTCCGCAACTCCACCTGCAGCGGTCAACCGGGAACTGACCAACGAACTATTGGTCCAATATCAATATCAATAGTTAGTAATACCCAATATCAATATCAATAATTAGGTACCAATAGTTCTCTATCGAAACTATCAAATAACTATCAAAATCAAGAACTATCAATAACTCTAGTCCACTTATATTATTGATCATTATATTGATGGTGACACTATATTATATAAATGGCTAATAATTAGAACATCTAATTGGGTATCAATAACTAGAGGTGACTATCATCAACATCAACATCTGATTATCAGTATGGATCATTATTATCATATTGTAGTATATTATCAATGGAGGTGACAACATTACTATATTGACTATCATCAACATCTGACTCAGCGGTCATCAACAATTCTTCCACTTTTTGACCACCAATCATAAATCATTGTCAATCAGTATCGATCATTAGCCATTTTTAAACTAACCATCTGAGGTGTTGCAGTATCAATTTAATGATCAACAATAAGCAATGATTATCAATAATTTGTTGACCATTAACCACCATCATTTACCATTAGCCACCACTATCAACCATCGGAAAGCACCCCCTTGCTAGTCAATGTCAATATCAAATATTTCACCATCAACTAACCATCAACTAACCATCAACTAAGGTTAATAAGCAATCATCATCAACCACCATCAACCATCAATCATTAAACACCAACCATTCCCACTCTTAACCATTATTTATCACTATAATCAACCATTATCAACCACCATTAACCACCATCATTTACCATCAACCACCACTCTGAACCAACCCTTGGACCAACGTCCCAAGGTCCCGCCTTCGCCATGGTCACCGCGTTGCCCTCCGCCTGCGGCTGATACAGCGCCGCGGAGGCCGCGTCGTCCCAGGCGAAGTGTGCACGGCACGCGGCGAGATCCGGGAACCAGCGACGGGTGAGGCTGCGCGCCTGGACAGGTGAGCAGGGTCTGGGGTGGTCGGTTGATGGTTGGTTGGTGGTTGGTTGGTGGTGGTTAGTCGTTGGTGGTTGATGATGGTTAGTTGATTAGTGGTTGAGAAAATGGTTGATGATTGATGGTTGGTTGATGACTACTTGATGCTTGGCAGATGATTGAGAAACTGGAGTAACGGCTTATTGATGGTAAATTGATGGCCAATTGATGTTTAATAGTGGCTGGTCAATGAGCTGGCTATTTTTCTGTCTTTTGCATTCATCATCTCTAAAGCCACAATTTAATGTAATTTCCATCTCCGAACAAATTAAGAATTAATCTTTTCATCTTCAGTTTGATCATTTCAGAACACACAAATTAAGCACTAAGACATGATCACTTCAGAAGTAACATGGAATGTCATCACTAGTTAGAAAATAATCATCACTAATGGAAAGTTTAGAACTGGAAAGCCACCATCAAATGGAAAGACTTGCCACTAGTTGAATAATCACCAACTAACAACTTGGCAATTCAAATTTCGAAGTTGCATGGAAACCCACACCCTCCCTATGCCTCAATGACGACGCGACTGGCATCCACCAGCAGCGGATTCCAATAGTCCAAGCCGGCGATCTCATCCAACGTCACCTCGAAGGAGCACACGCCACCTCAGCTGGGAAGCGACGCTGGAGTTGCCATCGATTTCTGGGGATGGGATCTGTTGGTTGACCCCATGAAGGACTTAGCTGTTGCGATAGGATGATGGTAGAGGATGGTTGGGTCATGTTGGTTGATTTATGGTTACTTCTGATGGTTCATTATGAATAATGAGATGGTTAATCGTGGGGATGATCATAGTTCAACAGCGATCATCGTTCATGATGAAGCATTGCCTGAGAATGGCTGAGCCTTCATGGTTGATAATGGCTTAGGGAGATCAGTTGGGGGGTCCCTGGTGATTGTTGGGTCCTTGAATGATCAAACGAAAGCAGCCGGGGAACGCTGTGATGATTTGCAACAGTATCTTCACGTGCTACCTGTGCACTGGCACTTCGATTGAACATCATTCAATGGCTGCCCCAATGTCACTGGATAGATTTAACCGATGTTGTCTTAACGGTGACTATTCATCATTAATCCCCCAATCAATAATTCACCATCATGTACCCATGAGAAATACCTTCATTTACCAACTTTGATCATTCTCAGCCGTGAATCCACCACAAAGTCACCAACACCCACCATGATTCACCCAGTTTTCACCAACACCAACGGAACATGGTGCGACGCTTCCAGTGATTCTCTGCCAAAGTCGGACGCCAGGGGACGGAGTGGCCGGTTGCTGTCCCCCGGTGCGAAGAACGGGCTGTTTCTGTAGGCCCAGCTGGAGCGAAGCATGGGCGCTGGTTGCTTCTTCTCTTCATCCTGGTGCGTAGCAAGCTGTGTTGCCTGGTCAATGATGGTTGGTCAATGATGCTTGGCTGCATAGCAAAGTTGGTTACAATAACCACAGATCAACAATTGGCTGCCATCAACAATACTAGCAGTGGTTAATGAGGGTGTTTCTCAAAATAGGGGCACCCCTAAATAATCCATATAATATGAGTCATTTATTGTAATAAACCAACCATTTTGAGGGGTTCCCTACGGCTCAGGAAACCACCATGTAGTCGTTGTTTAACCCTTATTATTAGTGATTTTCCCGTATTAATCCCTCAGTAGAATCCCCTAATGGTTCACAAGGTTAATTCATGCATCAGCCATTATAATCCCACCATATATTAGGGTTCTTCTCCACAACAACGACGTGGCCGTCCTGGACGACCACCACGACTAAGGATTTTTTCGCGCCGGTTTTGGGTGCGCCGATGCCCTTGATGCCACTGACCCAAAGGAAGATCATGGAGTGGTTGGTCGAGGCATGTCCTGGTGACGCAGCGGTCCCTAGTGGTGTTTGGTGGTTAGATGGTGAACCAACCCATGAAGGTACCACCCCCTCGTGAAAATGCACCAGGTCATAAATGGTGGACGGAAATGGTTAGTTGATGGTTTATCGGTGGTTAAATGATGGTGAATCGGTGGTTCATTGGTGGATATGGTTCACCGGCATTAGAGAATGATTGTCCCTTACATCCAATTCACTCTTGGTCCCCCACATGAAACGTTGCTCGAATCCCTGCTAAACATACCAGGTACCCCTGAAGCTCCGGTGCGTAAGGATCTTACGCACTGATTCTAAAAAAAATGCAGCATGGTTATGCCTCAAGAAGGACATCGCAAAGCTATGATCACTGCTCACTGGTGGGACCCAAGAATTCGTTGGGATTGGTGATAATTAATCAATGGTTAATACTATTGACATTCATTAATGGGAATTTCCAGGTACTAGGAATTCCTGGTCATAGTATAATGATTCATGCTATAGTCATTAATACCCTAGTCATGTCTCAAGCTATCAAATTTTTGGGTTTCAGCACCTGCCGCCCAGCGTCGACCCACCGAAAGTGCCGTGAGAGGCAGAAACTGCGGCAGCTCCATCTGCGTGCCGTGCTCGAAGCGACGAGCAGTCGACGAGTGGGACCAGGTAGGGCTGTCCATGGCGGCGTTGCGTGGCTCCCCAAGGGCGGTTCCAGGAGTTGCCAGGAGTTGCCCCTGGAGATTTGTGAAAGTCTGGGATGGCTCAAAGTCATCGAAACTTTGGATGTCGCTTCTCGCAGTTTTGAGGCCTCATGCTAGGCCGAACGGTGCCTACAGAAATGGATGGCTCGCAAATCACTCAGCAATCAATTCTGTAGGTCTACATGTGCTTATTTCATCTTATCTCAGACAAGCCCCTGAAAAATCTGCAGATGTTTTGGTTGACAGCTGGGCTCGACTGCCTGTTGTGCTCTGGATTCGCCGCAGAACTCTGTACAGGTGCTGCAGCGGCCCGTATTGCACGGGCGCCGCAAGGGCGCCGCACCGTGTTCTGTCACGGCGTCATTGTCTGAGCCAACGGCAGGAACTCAGAGGCTGAAACGGATCTTCCCTGGGGAGACCCGGCGTTTCAAATCGTTCAAATAGGGTAGCCATGATAAACCGTTGCCACCTGTGCAGGGTAGCTACCAAGCTGGAAAACCACTACCGTTGTGTCTGCTTCTGCAGCTTCATGGTGTGTAGATGATGCTGGTGATGATGATGATGATGATGATGATGATGATGATGATGATGATGATGATTGGTACTTGTGTCAAAGCTGGCAACTAGCAGAAGTGCCATCTAATGTGATGCCGTGATACCTTTTACTAATTCCAAAGATGTAGATTGACTGAAGAACATAGTCTCGAAGCTGGAAACTCCCCTAACCCCCTTTCTTTGCTGGCTACCACAGCCCAACAATAATGTGGAGATCCAGTATCTAAACCGCGAGCTTTTTCCATGCCCAGCATTTCAAATCATGCTTAATCACTATCAGTGTCACTGTAGCTACACCAGTTCACTACAGGTACTGGAACTTTCACTTATCAGTTAAAACTATCATACATACGTAATCATTAATTGAAGGTATTAGTGATTAATTGGTGAACCGTTTACACTTATCAGCTTCACAACTATAGATATACCGTTGTATTGTAGTCATTAGTCATTCCCCATTCAACTCTGTAACCGGTTCGATCCTACGGTGGTTTCTCGGAATAGGGGAGCCATTTTCATATTCACCAGTTAAAGTAGTCAACAATCATCCCATGTTAGCCATTTATAGTAATAAACCTACCCTTTTTGGAGCTCCCGATTTGGAGAAACCACCACAATGGTAGGGAGTTCAGCCATAATGAACTTATCAGCTGGGGTACCCAATCACCGACGATCACCATGGCAGGTCGCCTTCAATGAAGTGGCTGAGGACAAGCTCACAGGTGCAGCAGGTGCCGCAGCGGCCTTGACCGCCTTAAGCCAAGGCCCCTTTGACTGCGGGAGAACCGGTGTCATTTACCATATCTTCCTCTTATTAATGATAGTGTTCCATCATGAGCAACCATTACTCATGAGATCTCGTGAGGATTCGTCCTAAAACCAATAGTTTCGTCTTCTGCTCGGTTCATCGTTTCATGGTTTCGCAGTGGCTGAGGCCCAGGCCGCTTTTCCTTTGGCTTTGGCTTTCCCTTTGGCCTTTCCCTGGCAGCCATTGGATTCTCTGCACGTGCTGGGCATGGGTTGTTCCACAAGGATCTCTACATTGGTACAACAAGTGAGCCATGAAGAGGAGACCTATCCTGACCCATGGCTTCATGGTTGCTAGTCCTAGTTGATGGGTTCAACCCGAACCGCACAGCAACAGCCTATATCATCTCACATGAACGGACAACCCGGCGTGAAATGCATGGCTCAGGTGACACAGTTCAATCAAAGCTGAGCGAGACTGCCGCATCAGTCTTCTTCTTTGGCGACATGGCCACGCAATGCGATGATGTGCTGAGATTTGAAGATGCTTTGGACTTTGGACTGATGGGTTTGGCACTGTCAGCCGGATGTCACCTTGAAAGGAATGCAGCAAACCAATGATGAAGTAAAGATCGCGCAGGAGAAACTGAATCTGGGGATCTGTTTCCACTTGGCCACCTGCTCAGCTGTTGCAAAGTGGGAACATCTGTTGGGTATTAAGCTGACCGCAGCATTGACAACTTCCCGTGGAATCAATTCGTTTTGAGGGTCAAAGGGTCAATTTGGACCACACCGGACCCGTTGTTGTCTGTTGAGTGAGAGCAGGGTTGGAGACCACGAGTGGTCCGTTTGCGTGGAGAATTAGCACCACTTGCACAGTCATGACCTGAGCCAACAAGATAGAACACCCGCGCTAAGTGACAGTGGCTCTGCTCATTTCATGTGTATGTGAGAAAGCTGCGACGAGCCAGGCACGCAAATCATCTTCAAAAACATTGCTTCTCTGGCAAACGAAGAAATGCCAAAGCACCAAGCTATGGTTGAATCATTTTTGAGATTAGTAATGTTTCCAGGCATGTTGCATGTAGTTTCATGATCCCCGAATTCTTTGAAGGGAAACTCATGATCCATCTCTGGTCCGTTTGCATCCTTCAGTACATTCTTTGGAGCATAGTCTGAACAGTTCGTGTCGACCCTGTGAGTTCTTCTGTCCAAGATCTGCCTAAACCGCGTCGATGCCCTGGAAAAGGGTCGCCCGTGTTGCCGCTGGAATCGGAAGATTGCCTCGCCGGGCCATCTGAGGCGCTGAAGATCATGACTTCGTCACACTTGGCCGGCAATGACCAGGCAATATACCAATCGTAAGCATCTGATACCGTTGAATTCATATGTATTTCCAGGGATTGTGGGTTACACATACCCTAAACCAGGTGTTATCGCATGCAAAAGGCGTAGACAGCGTAGGTGATGTTCACAAGCACGAAGATCATCAAATAATCAAAACCGCTACACTCAACGGATATACTACATCAGCCACACACTCACCATAGTTACAGTGGAATAGATGGTAAAAAGTCCTCATTGAATGTTGATGGCGGTTATCAACCTCTTCACAAGCCCTCCATAAGGCTACAACCCCCATGAAAATATCGTCCAACACATGATCCACACACTAGATCAATTTCTCAAACTTTAGTGCTGGAGGTGCTCGATGAACTCTGCTGGGATTTCGTCGAGAAGATCAAGGTGGATGGGTGCATGCTCCTAGCATGGTAGCACCTGTTGCATGTACCTGTTGCATGTACCTGTTGCATGTGGTGACTGGTTGGTGCTTGCAATTGCTTGGTTCATCATCCCAGGTCAACAAAGCGGCCCTCCGCCTCCAGATTTTCAAAGTGCACACACCTGAACGACAGGATGCAGCACCAGTAGAAAGCTAAATGACCGAACCCAAACCAAAATCAGAACATGCTTGGAGATGGGTTCAGATGCTGAGTCACAGCGAGTGTTAGTCATCCGAGCAGTTTGGCATCATAACTTGTCGCAAAAACATGGTGCTTCAAGCTCCACTCCCAGTCACCCCCTCTCTGACCTTTTGGAACTCTTCAAATGTTTCTCGAAGAGCTCTGGGATGCTGATGTGCCCCTGGACGATGGCGCGCTACATTGATACTGAGCTTCGGTGCTGAAATGGCCATGTCTCGGATGTTCGCACCTATCCTCCTGGGTGAGAGTGCCAGCTGCGGGAGAGGAAAAACTGCGAAGATTTGTCCAACTGCAAAGCTGTCAGGAATACTTGGCCCTGACCTGTCACACGTGGTAGTTTCTGAAGCCATAGAGGTCCCCATGGTGGTCCCCCAGTTATCATCCACTTGGCACCGTGGTGGACAATGGTTCATGTTGGAGGCCTTGGTGCACCCCAAGCCTCTGGATACAAAAGCTCATCGTCATCGAGATGCAGTAAGAAGTCAAACCTGCAACACGCATGGGCCGAACCTGTGGTGGTTTCTCAATAGCTGGGGGTACCCTCAAATCATCCAGTTTAATAACTATTTATAGTAGTAAACCAACTAAAGCTTTGGGGGTTCCCTATTTTGAGAAACCACCATGTATCAAAATGTCAACGGATCTGGAAACATGGTAGGCACTATTGGTTTCAAGAGCAAAGGGGCAGTCACCCAATCATTGACGTTACAATCCAAAGCCACTGACATGCAAGATTGCCTCAGTTGTTGCCATTGAACCACCGTCAATTGTTAGCCTTTAGTGGCATCAGGGCATGTCGAAGCCCGATCCAAATTCCAACGATTCCCCATAAGAGGTGATGCCAGGTGGAATAAGCCAACACTCCTAACCGGGAAACACACATGGAACGATGACCAAACACTACCCCTTGATGCAGTGAATCCAGCTATTCGCTGGTGAACAAAGGGGTAAGGTTCCTAGCCAAGGTATATGGGCAGCTTCACGGAGATCGGTTTGAGCGCTCCAGTGATGTTTGCCCAACAGCCGATGGCAGAGGGTGGGTGTCGCCGATTGTTGGAAGCGGTGATCTGGCAAAGGATCTATCCACTGGTCCATCCACCATTCATATGGCTTACGTTTCATATATGGTGATTTTCAACTTTCAGGCATGGTTTGTAGTGGCTAACCAACCTGGCAAAGGATCCCCTGATTCTGCAGGACATCCACCATTTATAGATCGCCTTTCTATCAACTTCCTGGTGACTTTAACAACTCTCGGGCTTCCTAGCGGGGCAATCAGGATTGAAAATGGTTGAACAGAACTCATAAATTCCCAACTATGGTGGTTGATGTGCTCAAAACTGGCTAGTTAAGCCTGATAATTGGTGGTTAATGATCCGTGCTGGTTAGGAACAAACACTAAACACACCAACTCTTGAAAGCAATTAATCATTAATCTCTTCAAGAGGCCATGATCAGCCATAAATTGCCAGAGTAGCTGCGACCCCGACCCTCTTTCACGAGCAAACTTGATGGCGCGATGGACAAACCTCAAGTGGCTGCTGAAGTTTCATCACCAACTCAGTAAGAAATGGAACTAACATAAGGTGGGGCATCCAACGTTGGAAGTTGGTTAAGATTTTTCATGTAGCTAATGATTGCTCTTAGATCTACCACGACTGATAGTCGCCATAGTGAAGTAGCCAGAGCTTGATATCTTGTGCTCCCAAGCATATGAATCTTGCAACTGCCACCAGTTGCTGACATCACCATTCTTGGTTTTGCTGGTGCAGCAAACCAAGAGAGGACGGAGTAACACTTTGCCACTGAACCCTTTGCAACAACCTTTCCCAATGAGAGTTCGAGTGGCAGAGCGGCAAACATCTAGCACTATTACTGAAGATTCCACCCCTGGCTTCGGCAGAACCAACTGCAGGTTGCAATTTTCCTTGGATCTTGGTGGTGACCCACACGCCCCCTATCAAGTTGTTGGGCTTGTCCCTGCAGCCTCTGCCCGGGCAACAGTGGCTTGACCCATCCAAACAAAGTCTGAGCCTCACCTGCTCTGAGCACGAAACTTTATCTGTCGCGTCATTACCCGTTGGAAGCTTCCGGATGCTTTACCCTGGCGATACGTTGCAGTTCAGGCAATTCGCTTGGTCATGATTTCATTCTACCTTTTAGATATGTAGTAGTCTAAATTTGGGTGGACAACAAGCCTTCCTGGTAAATTTGGGCTAAATCTTTTGCGTTTCTCATTTTTTTTTTGTACTTCTTTACATTTTGTATTCTGCCCACATTGTGCGTTGGTTCGACCGTGGAACTGGGAAGCATTGGAAGTGAACATCTGCTCACACCGTGACTTCAGCACCAGCAGTTGACTTTTGAGTGGCTATACTTGGCACTTGGAACTTCAATACTTCGGAGTCTGCAAAGATGTGGGAAGAAACGGTTCCTAAATCTGTGCCAATATTATTGTCTTAGCGAGCAGCCGGCACCATCAAGCATTCTCACCCATTGCTACTAAGCGATGACCACTATTGCTTATACTGGAAAGTTTCCGTTGCCATGGATCATTGACAATGATCAATCATAATATATCAGTAAATTAGAAATCATCAGCAATAATTAAACGTCTCCGAACAGGCATGTCGGGTTTGTTAACCATTGTTGGCAACCACTATCAGCAATTTATCCATCAGCAACACTAATTATGTAACAATCACATGAGTAAATACACAGCATCACAGGTCATGATTGAATCAGCTTCATACGCCGGTTCATCATTATATATCAGCAATCACTATCAACTAATAATATTAACCTACAAACCATTCCAAGATCTTCACTTGGGTTGATATGGTTACTAGCTGATTAATTAAACATGTTAACCAGGGCAATTTACTCACATGGTGGTTTTTCAAAATTAGGTGTACCCCCAAACCATCCAATAATAGACGTTTGTAGTAAAACCATTTTTGGGGTACCAAATTTTGAGAACCCCCCCATTTCCAAATGACCATTGGTGTGTACTATTCTTGTTTGTCATTATCTCCTATGTTTAACCAGTATAGATGACATATGACAAACATAGGGGATAATGGTTAAACGCCATGATTAATAACCCCATATGTAGCATCTATGCTATAACGCCGTAATTGTCTCATGAATTATGGTAAAGTTTAAACCATAATGGTTAATCAAATTTGCACCTGGCCGTAGGTACTATGTTTAACCATTATCAAGCACTTGTATGGCATCAAACTATGGCGTTATAAGCATTCAAAACCATCATCACCATTGTTTAACCATTATTAATGCTATCTATAGCATAATGGTATTTAATCTTCATATCATTATGTTAACTAATTATGTTAATGCTATGTCAACCATAATCATGTACTTATAACGCCATATGACCTCCATTTCCATGGCCAGGTGCCACCTCCGGGCCACCACCGCACCTCCACGGAATGCTCCAGCAACACCACGCGCCGCTTCATGCGCCGATCTTCCAAGATCTCGGTCGGTGTGGCGGCCGTCATTCGCCCAATCGTTGCGTGTCAGGGATTATATCTGTATGCATGTCACATGCATACTCTATAAACATAAGTATATGCAAATATATACATATAAACCAAACGTCCAAACGTGAAGATATGTACATCAATCTGTATATGCAAATGTATCCGAATCAACTGAATGTAAGCGTTTTTTCATAAAATGCAAACACACACACACATGTGATGAGTGCTAATTAATGACCATACTGTAGGAATGGAGAACAATTGATCTTTTTCAAGATGGAGATGTGGCTGTAACCCATTCAGCATGTGCCATTCCTTGATGGCTATTGAGTAGGATATCCACGAGAATCACCAGTTCATACTCTCAAATTGTATACTATGAAGTACTACATTGATCATCAAGCTATCAACCTACGTTACTATGAATGATCAACAAAGTCAACATCATCAACTAGTATATAGCTAAACTATCATCATTAACTGCCTATCTCATTATTCTACCTATAGAATTCGAGTATTGTGAGCCATGATCGTAGGTTCAACCACTGGGAGGCATCATACGCTCCAAGGTGCCGCTCGGTGTTCAGGCTCCATGCGACCCTCCTGGCGACCATGGATTCGTGTGAAGCCACAGGAAGGAATTGAACAGATCAAGATGACACACAACCAACAAAGCAAAGCGAGATATACTACAGGAATTCGCTGATATTCAAGTCACTTCCATGATGGTGATTCATCAACAATTTCTGGCAATCACAGGCTGTTGGTTGTTGAATGTTGGTGCGAACTGATCAATTCATTGAGCTGCCAGCTGGCAATCCGACCCTTGGTGAGCGTCACTAGGGTAAGGGCCAGTCATGGCAAAGATAAGCAGCCCCTTTGCCAGGTCATGATCCAACAAATCGAACAAATCGGGGGCCCACGCCTTGTCTTGAAACCAAGGAGCCACCTGCTCTCAGTCAACCATTGCAAACCATTGTCTAACCAGCGTTTGACCATCATTTGACCATCACCAACCACCTTTACCATCAATGACCATTCATCATTTGTAATGCGCAGAGCAGACCATGGGGTGGTTTTAACCAATATTCAG
This sequence comes from Symbiodinium kawagutii, assembly GCA_009767595.1. Lineage (NCBI taxonomy): Eukaryota > Dinophyceae > Suessiales > Symbiodiniaceae > Symbiodinium > Symbiodinium kawagutii. Next base: position 34,811 of record VSDK01007396.1, on the reverse strand, counting down.
AACCACGATGACAAACTATGATTCTTAATTAACCATCATACCGAACATCCAGAATTCACCGCCCATATAACAGTTAAAACCACCATGAACCAGCTCTATATCAACCCACTGCATCATCTACCAACCAGCATTCATCATCATTCGAACCACTCAGTGACCCATCATCTATTAGGGGGTTTCTCAAAAGAGGGGACCCCAAAGTTATAGCTGGTTTATTCCCATACATGCTTAATAAACTAGCACCTGGGGGTGCCCTATGCTGAGAAACACTATCACATCAATCAGCAATACTAGGGGATCAGTTCACCAACAAACTGGCCAGTGACTCATCTATCAACCAGCCTTCATCATTCGATCCATATCGCACCACCACCACCCACCAGCAGCTGAGCGCCCACCCAGCGGAAGAGGACCAGCTGAATGCCCTTGGCCAAGTGCCAAAAGAGCCATTCCCTCAACCGCTCAGCCTGACACCTCAGATGGCTGCCTTTGAAGGGTGGTGCCAGTTGCACCTGGTGCTTGGAAAAAAGCCGCGTGGAACTGGTGGTAAACTGTGGAACCTCTAAATGGATGCTTCGGTAAGAAAAACGTTGAACTTGGAAAAGTCAATTTCTGGTGGTCAATGGTTGGGAGTGTGTTTAATGCTGTTTAATGCTCAGTGATGATGAATGGTTGGGAGTGTTTCGCGAAAGTTGCTAGCTAGTGCTTCAGAACGTGGTTAATAGGCAACGCTATGAACATCGGTATCATTCCCAACACTAGGCATAAACCATTCTCTTGCAGGCCATTGATTGTTATTGACTGAGGGTCCATGCAGGTTACTGATGGTTAGGTAGGCATTCAACTTTGAGGTTCTGAGCAGCAAACATTTCTGTAGCAGGCTGCATTTGTCTAGCTGTCAAGTCCGGACTCTGATCTGACAAATGCCTGAGGACCCTTATCTGTTGGTACCCTGCCTCACATTCGAAGAAATGACATGCCAAAAACATTCACAAACAAAACATCGCCCTTTACATCTGCTTGCGATCTATGCCAGATTCGCCAACCTGCATGCTTAGACTCACAGTGGCAGAAAGGAGGGCCACATGAATATAACAACTCTGACCAAATATTTCACCATAACAACTCTAACCAAATATTTGCCAGAGAACAATCAGCCTTTCACCATTTCTTGTGGCTTCTAACGCCAAGGCGCCCCTTGGTACAACTCACCAGTGCCACTTTGGGCGCCTGGCAACTGTCGCACGGTTCATCTGGTGATGAAACATGCGAACCGTCATGTGGTTAATGGTGATGATATGGTGGTTACACTGGTGATGATGTGGTTAAATGGTGATGTTGGTTACCAACGATGGATGATATGGTTGCTAATGTGGTTAATGATGATGGATGATATGGTTGCCAACGATGGCTCTTTAATCAATAGCTATGATGATCAATAAAACTGAAAGTGTTGACGAGGAGTTGGTTGTTGACACTTAAACTGATGGCGAAGATGAGTTATCACCATTGGTTCTTGATGGTAAATGCTGTTAAGCAAGAGCCACGGCTGATGGTTAACAAAGGATGGCTCAGAATAGTATTCAGTATCAGTTTTGATGACCATTAGTTGATAATTACTGATGGTGATGAGGATATGCTTAATGCATGCCACCGATGATGACTATTGTTGGCATTGGTTGGGAAATGATGGCCGCTGATGTGTCACTGATGGTTAAGTGGTTCAGGATAGTCAACCATGGTCACTTGTGGTCAACGATGATGGGCGGATCATGATTAATAATAACTGGTAATAATCAATCATAACAAGTGATTACCGAATATATCTGTGCTTTTATTCAATTGACTGCCATCATCATCATCATCATCATCATCATCATCATCATCATCATCATCATCATCATCATCATCATCATCATCATCATCATCATCATCAATGCCCATTCCCTATCCTCATCATTCACGTTGTCAAATTGTCACAACTCCCCCACGGAATCAGGCTGTAGCTCATAGCTGCATCTTGCCATGCGCAGAAGCCACACACGGCGGGAGCCTTGTGAGAAATCTTCAATGCATAAAGGTCCTTGTGCAGCGGCTGAGGTGGTCAGGTCCGATGCTAGCTGTATCATGGTGCCTGATCACTGCGACATGAACATGTACATGTATCAAGGAACACATGAAGGTATACATGTACAAAGAGAGAGAGGTAGAGATAGAGATTTGGACAAACAGATACAAGATCGTTTAAGATGGGCAGCATAAATTTAGACAACACCATCCCGAACTTTTCCTTTGTGAAAAATGAAAATGTACCATCTACATGTGGATGTATAGAAATCTATGCTATATATGCTATATATATGCTGTATATGCTATATATGCTGTATATACATATACATATATATATACACACATATCACGCATGTATGCCTTTTCTACGCGCAAGGCGGGCCACTACCAAGCGATCATGATTTATGTGAAACGGATGCGATTGTACCTTAGGATCCTGCCATGAGAGCATTCACTCGAGCCCTCTAACAGAGCGCTTCTATCTAGCCCAGTATGATGCTTTGCCAAAGAGAAAGACTCGCTCTCCGATGAAACTGCATCTGCTAACGAAACTTAGCTACGGGTCAAAACGCTGTACCCCTGGTTCCTCCATCATTAAGCATGGTTTTCCCTATCATTTGGTTGATCAATATTGACCCATAGCCATTTTCAATGCACATTATTAATTCATTAACCAGCACTAACAAACCTGGAAACCAACCTGTCAACCAACCCATAGCGCTACTAACCCACCTATCAACTACAGTCACTAACGAAGTCACTCCGCTACGAATGCACAGCCCACGCAACTCATCTGTCCTGCACCTGGATTGGCAGCGAATCGCCAACCGCCTCGGAGTTTGCCTCGCTGATCCAACCAGCGGCGTGGAAGCTGTGTGACGCTTGTGGTCAAAACATGTAAATCAATGATGGCTAATGGTTGCTCAATTGTCAATAGATGGCCAATAGGTGGCAAATAGATGGGTTATAGATGGGTTATAGATGGCTAATAGATTGGTTATAGATGGCTAATAGGTGGCTAATAGATGGCTAATAGATGGGTTATAGATAGCTAATAGATGTTGATTGTTGGTGAATTGTCAGCAAATGGTGATGTTGATGGTTGCTTATCGATGCTTGATGCTGATTAGAGTCTGGACACTGATCTGTTGCATAGCTCTATCGGTAACAATTATCAGCTATGCCCTCATCGACCAGCATCGATTTGACCATCGTGAACCATGAATCAACCAATAATTCACCATATGATTCACTAACATTCATCATTTACTATACCTTTGGGTTTCTTGCTGTACCAGGTTGATCATTCCAGCAAAGCCATCTACCATTGGATCATTCACCACTCCGCATGTCATGGCTCCGCCTCGGCCGGCCCAACGTCGTAGCTGCTCGCGGTTTCCGCAGTCTTTCTTCGCAGCCGCCGTAGGGGCCTAGTGGATGATGATTTGTGATGGTCAATGAGCAGTTCATCGATGACTTTTGCCTCTTGCCATGGTGGAACCATGACTTGTGAAGAATGATACGGAGTTTATTGGATGATGGTTGATGATGAATAGTGATCAGTTAATGCCGATGAATGACATGTGATTCTTCATGGTGGTTTACCGGTGATCGACAGAGATCCCTTCGGGATTTTGTCACGTCTCTTCGCTTGTGGCATCTGCCGGGTTTGTCCGTGGGCTTCAAACTTATCATCTTTGGCAAAGAAAGCGCCTGTATCTTGGCGCTATACCATTTATTAGGACAACCTTATGATTTCCAGATTGAACTGATCTTTTTTGAAAAAGTTTTGGGACACACTTTTCAGTACTGGAAATAATCATGTGATTCAATGATGTTTGGAAACGCCAACGCTGATCTGAATGATGGTGTATTATGATTCCATAAATGCTACTCACAATCCATTCTCATTGATTACTGTTCATGATGTGCCATGATCAGTCCATGATGAGAAATGATGGTTGATGACTACATATGATTACTTCTAACAAACAATTCCTCTCTTGTTGGTACCCTAAAAATTCCCCATTCGTAATGGAGTTAAACCCCATATAACCACCATGATTCTTTGGTGACAAACCACCCATATAACCCTATGTAACCACCATTTTCAGTACTCTCAAGATGATGCTTCAACCATGGCTGCTGATCACCGGCCATGGTGTCGCCAAGGAGCACGGCCGGCGTCGGGGAATCCACGGAATCTCCCTGGTCGAGGATGGTAGGCTTGGTTTAGTCGGTGTAAGCAGGATTTTACCCTGGATTCATGGGCAAAACTTTGGGATTAGCGGGTGGTAAGTCAAACTAATCCCAAAAACACATTAATTAAACACCCAAGTTAGTGGGTATAAGCCACCCAGTAGGAAAACCAATTGTCATAGCTTGTTGAGATCCGTTGAGAGTAAGGTGATAGACTCATCATTTTTGGCACTTGCGACTGCTTGTGATCGTCATCAATTGCGTCAAACACCTGGTTATGACGTGTGGCTAGTGATCAACAGGCCTTACCATCATGTGTAACTCCTGTGATATAGAGCCCTCATTGAAAACATCAACCAGTTTTTTTAAAACCAGCACTGGATGCAGGTAAGTAACTCACAATTTGTGTACAATTACCGCAGCAGCCATGCACACTGAGGGCTGGACATCACGTACTTTTTCAGTCCAATTGATGGACAATCGCTGGCGCCTGTGTACCATGGGAAACCGCGGGCCAAATGCCATCATCTTTGGGGCCAAATCTGGTAATGCCTACCCTACAGCCATTCCTGCATGACTATCTGTATCGTGTCCAGCCGCAAAACCGCCAATTTTGGGGTACACTTGTCCAGAGCCCCCCCAGTGTCACATGAGAGTTGCTCATTTAATGGACTTGTCATCCGGTGTGCGCCACCACAATCCGTGAACCGGTCCAAAACCGCCAAGGTTTGAAATGACCAATGCTCGTGTGATCATATCTAGCTGCAAGGAGGCATGTGGCTGTTTAGTGACGTTTTGAAAGTCATTAATGCAACATATCTCGCTGTGGCAGCATCGTGACGATGAATGACAGCTGTTGCTAGATGGCCTCGTTACCTCCATCCACATGTTTGTTGTGTTGAAACTGAGGTCATGGCCGTGCCTTGTAAACCTGCATGGCAAGGAACAGTCTCATTCCTTTCTAAACAATTCACCAATCAATCCTAGACATTTTCGGTTGCCATCATGGTCCCGTCATTGATCAAGATCGACCACCACCAATTATCACTAACCATCATTGTCCATTGTTACAAACCATTGCCCACTACTAACCATCAAAGAACCGTCATGAACAACACAACAAAATCATACCAATCAATTTCAAACACTCTTTATCAACCTTCTCACATCATAGAACCATCATTGACCAATTATTGACCACGATCCAACCATCAATCAACCCGTAACCCGCTGGTTTACCCTACCCAGGGGTCCGCCGGCATCAGAAAATGCGAAACATCGCTGGTCGCCTCTGAGGCGGACTCCACATGTGCCAAGCTCCGCGGCAGGCGAATGGGCAGCCGTTGAGATGCGCACGAGTCCTATGATTGTGCTACACATCATGGCCATGCAATGGCACTTTTTCTTCGAAACAGGGTTTTGATGGCTACTCCAAGGTTTACTTGATAAATAACCGATGATTGCTTAAGTAATGGCTGATCAATAACTGTTTTTGGTTCCTCAAGTGTTGATGAATGTCTAGCCAACCTTTCTCATTAGTTCTGTTTGAACTAAAGGAGTTGACCCTTTGGTCAAAGTACTGCATGGCTTTTGACCTGCTTGAGCACTTTCTCAAACCTCTTGGCTAATGATTCACTCTGGTTAGTTGCACTTTAAGATGCGCAAACATGCTAATGTTGGTCAATTGTGGTGCACAATCAACGGCCTAAAATGGTGAATGACGATACAGTTGCAGTTCAGCATGGGGTGATAGCAGGGTATCATGACCAACAAACCATTATTGATGAACACAGCAGTAGCACCGACTTTTTCTCATTTGATTCTTCGACCTGGCTTGGTTCAGAGCATTTTCGACCACGAAGATCAGCATGAAGATGCACAGCTCGCTACCACCAGCTGCTCTTGAAGAGCTTCCGTTCGACCACGTGCTCTGGAAGAACACAAAACAGAAACTGGAAATCGAAAACAGTGCGTGCAGAGCGTCACTTTTAGAAAGGCCATCACCATGAAGAATTTGTGATTCCAGCGACATGTTCTAGTGGCTTCAGATTGCTTCGGAGCTGTCCTCTCAATGATCATGTTTGTGTCGCACTCTCCGACATCAGAGGGCCACGCCCATATCTCGAATGCGTTGGGAATGCTCTGGGAAATTGGTCGTCCAAGCTGCAAGCGCTGTGGTGGCTGGCCAAAGTAGCTCAGGAGGATCCTGGCGAAGCTTCTGCCAAACCTCTACCAATGCCTCAATGCAATGCTGGGCAAGATCAGGATCCTGACAATCCTCGGCCAGCATCTTCAAGGGAATGCATGCGCGTCTGAGCTCATAATTGCTGCAGTAGCACAGGACAGCGAGAAGCTGTTCACCAAGAAACCGCTTGTAACCTTTGCCGCCTTTGCCTTTCATTTCGTCGATGTTACACCTGACCAAATCCAACGTCAAACGTCGGATCGGCTCCTCTGAGCTGTGCTGCACCAAACTTTTGACAACACCAGTCAGTGCAAGTTGGCTGGTGTCCCACCACCGGTTGACGGTCGTCGAGTCCATAAAGAAAAGACATGTGAAGCCTCAGGGTTCCCCCAACGACGCAACATCTTTGTCCCCAAAAGCAATTCTTAGAAACACCACCTGATAACACCAGATACACCTTTTGTGGAACACAGTTTGATACACCTTCAGAGCAGGGATCACCAGGCAGAGAAAAACCCGGCCTTGTTCTCTTGCAAAGAGCTGGAAGTTTTTCTCTGCCAGTGCCTGTTCGCGTTCCAAAATTGTTTTGAGATCTGGTGGATCGTCGCTAATGGAGTAGACATCGAAGCAGGCCATAAAAACGGACCTGCCCAATTCACACAGCAGGATGTCAAGTGCAAGTGTCACTTGCCACATGCCTTGACTTCGCAAACTTTCAACTTTCATGTCTGAGGGAGCTGCAATCGAGGTTCAAGCAGCTGAACCAGACAAGCCACGAATTCCTGAGGCATCTGCAAACACCAATCATAGTGATACAAGAATGGATTGGACAAATGATTTGAAAGAATGGGAAGACCACGTGACCACAGCATATCATTCTCGTGGAACCGACAAGTCATACCAGAAGACAAGACGGAGAGCACTAAGAAGATGACAAGCGATGTGATGAGCACACCCAGAAGAAGCAAACCCAGTGAGTTCAACGAGATGGGTTGAACAAATAAAACATATGTATTTTGCGTTAAAGCAAATTGAAGAAGACATACATGAATAAATATCAACTTCGTTAACAAAAATATGCAAATACAAATATATGGTTGATGTTGAGAGTGATAATGTTGTAAAACAGTCTTAACTGGAAGAACTGAAAAACAAAATGGGCAGAATGAACAAGAACCTCAGAGCCATAATGAACACCGCCAAGGGACATAGAATACAATCTCAACAATAAGGAATAGAACAAAGAGAGCAAAGAAAATGACAAAGACAAGGAAAGGATAAACAAATCATTCGAAAACAAAACAGATTGGCAGCCCGGTGGGTTCATGGGAAGACAAGAGGAAACACTACTTTGAAGGGATTCCTTCAGGGAAAATCACCCAACCGAAAGAAGATGTTTTAGCATATTACCAAATCAACAAAGATATCTCGAACAACACGAATGTGTTGCTTTGAGCCCAACTTACAGCTCCTATGTATTACTGTCGTGATTTCATTTTTTTCTACAAATTTATAACATAAAATTACTTGAACTGTTTTCCGGAACGGGTAGTGTAAAGTTCCTGGAGACTTCGGTTTTGATGTCGTGTCCTTGGACTTGAAGAACGCAAACGTCAACACCGACATCTTACAGTGGAACTACAAACAATTCAACAGAAATGACTTGATGTTATGTGGGCATCTCAGCCTTGTATTGAATACAGCATAGCGAAGACAACGAAGGTAAGAAAGATTGATGAAGAAACATGTAAAGTTGTTTTGAAAACCATTGAAATAATGGATTGCTTTAAAGAGAAGGTCTGGTTCATTGAGAACCCACAGACTGGACTGTTGAAAAATCAACTATTTGCGGATACGTTCAAATATAACGATATTGATTAATTAATTGCAAATATGGAAGGCTTTATAGAAAGAGAACCCGATTATGGAACAACCTTAACAATTGGAAACAATGGGACCTTTGTACGAAAGATAGCGGAATGATGCGGGAACAGGCACAAGTTAACAGTACAGAGAGCACCGAGTGGGAAGAAAGAAAGCTGGAAAAAGAACTACATACTGTTTAAACATAATGATCTGTATGAATATCCGACGGTTTGATAAGGGAAATTTTTGAAAATCTAGACCAACGATAAATCGTGCCTTAAGTATGGTTTAGTTAGACGTTCCAGTTGCCAGACCTATTTCCCATAATGTCGTGTTTAATCTTTTCAACTTTGTATGTTCTTTCCGACCACTTCCTGTTGTATTCCTTCTTATCAGTGTGGTTGCCCTTGTTCTTGTGGAAAAAAATATTGACGGCGCGTCGCCTTCTTTTATTTCTGGATATTTTCGTTTGTTCTTTTCTCTCAATTTTGACTTGATTCTGACTGATGAATTGTTCTCCTATTTGTGTGTTTGTTTAGCCGTCATGTTTGTTGATGAATGGACGGTTGTGTTGTATTTGTTCAGTGCTGCGGTGAGCATTGATGTCCATCCCCCTTATTAAATCCAACCCTGTCGTGTATGATATTCTTCATTGTTCTTGCAAATCTTTCCGCTTCATTGGCGTGAATTTGCATGATGATGTGTTCAATGCCTTCGCCTTCAAAGAATTCTTGTACTACTGATTGCAACACTCTGTCATTATCATAAAATATAAATGCTGACATTGGAAACCCCATTTTTTGGACGCTCTCACTGCTATTCTCTTTCATCGGTATTACATCGGCATACTTGCTAACAATACCTGTGACGTCTCAAGCCTGTCTAGGTTCCGGTTGAGGGGTTTCAATTTCAACCCCTGGTTTGTTGGAAAGGGACGCCATAATCATTATGTCAATCTGATACTCAAATCTGGCAAAGGGAGCAGTAAAAAAATCGTCTGTTAGTATCCCTCAACCTGTTTGTTCGGTTGTTTCGTCATGAAAGGCTTTACTTCGTTCAATGTTATTCCTTGATTTTGTTGCTTCGCTTTCCTGCATGTCTCTTGAATTGAACCGAATCCCCATTCAGTATCATGGTAGACATTGCTGACAACCTGTTCTTTAATCAATTTTATTGCCGTTAAAACATATTGTTATATTGTTATATTTACTTAATCAAAAACATACTTAAAGACATACTCCTTAATTAAAAATCATAAGAGTAAATAAAATGACTAAACTGGAGTGTGGATGCCGTATAATGATTGATGCTATAACCCTGAACGGCAACGATAAGGAAGGAGAACAATGGTGGTGTAAAGTGTAAAGTAATTGGTCGGTTGAAAGAAAAGGAAGGAGTAAATGCTCTGGTAGTCTTTTCATTCGCTAATTGTAGTGTGATCAAAAGCATGTATGAAAACCTTACAAATAAAAAAGTCATCATTGATGTGGTAAGGAACTTCACCGTGATGACGGATTCAACACAATGACTCTAAACCCAACTCTTTTGTCAACAGCAGTGGATGAAATGAATGATGCAGAAACACCTTCCTGAACTCATTTAAGAGTGATTGAACACTGGTGGGATGGAATAGGAAACACAAAAAGCATGACAACCACAACAAACCACACCGTAAATCAACCTAAAACCAAACAAGGTAAGCAAGAGACAGCAAGAAAAGGAAATTGATTAATTGACCCTAGAACCCCCACTAGGAAAAACAGCACCGGCAAGGAACAAACATTGAACCTCACCATGAAAAAGGCAACACACTAACACCCATGCCCCAGAACACCCTCTTTGATCACTTTTTTCAACCACCCACCCACCCACCCACCCACACATCCACCTACCCAACCATCTTACCACGGGAAAAATCCGTCATCCGGAGAGGGGATTGAAACTCTGAACCATATACAGCACGCGTACAAATGCGATCCAATCCATACAGCAGGAACAAACAAAGCGCACAAAGCACAGTCCACATCCATCACTGGCCTCCGTGGACGATCCCTCGCGAGATGTGGCCCGCGCAGCACGCAATGAGGGCGTATCCAAGTAGGATGAAATTTTAAACCTCAACCTCGATGGGCCAAACAAAGTGCAATCATCAAGCTCTACCCACAACGTGATGTCAAGAGCTTGATCTTCGACAGCAACAAAATGCGCTGCAACAGCATCAGGGAAGCTTGCACGCAAACTATTTTGCTACCCAAGAAACTCGGAAAGCAATGAACCCCAGCCACAAAGCTCCTGCAGGTTTGCTGCTTGACATGTGGACGAGATCATAATGTCGAGGCTGATGATGATTCGGAGGAGGACGACAAGGATGAGAATGGATGATAGCGATGAGGCTGAACCCTTGGAATCCCAAAAAGCATAGTGATGTAATTATAATTTTTTTTAAAAAAAAAAAAATATATATACATACGTAGATACGTGTAACTCATTTATACAATTTTTTTTGTGTTACAGATATCCTAGATGTATTCCCAAATAGCAAAATATCATATTTAATCCAAGTTCGTGGCTGTAAGCCATCCAGAACGAGAAGAACTTCCCCCACCTTCACGCAGACTTCAAATGATCTGTGAGACTTGAAATGGTGCCTCTGTGAAGCGCAGGCACTCCGTCAGGAGGGCGCAGCCGAGTTGAGCTTTGGCTGCCTGCGACTTGGCTAAACTTTGGATGAAAAATGAGGCGCACGCTCACCCAAAGAAAAACGAACGGGACTGAGCCTGTCCATTTGACGGGGGAGCTGCCATGTTGCAACCGCTCCACATCGCTCCTAGAGATAAGTTGACCTGCCCAGTTCCCATGGGAGGCCGTGTTCCCATGGGATAGTTCACCCGCTGAGACATGGTTTCTAAGGGACAAAGCAGGTAGTTTCTGAGCGTGGTTGCCTTCACCACTTTCCAGCTGTGGGATCTCCAAACACTCTCTACTCCTAAGACCAAAACACCCATGATGGGCGTTGTGCTGAAGATATGTTGAGATCGGTTTTGAGATATATTCCCCTACATCATACTTTCAATTGATCAATTCTAGTAGCAAAACCAACAATTCTTGTGGAAAACCCATCTAGTCCCAAAAAGCATAGCAATTGTAACCAAGTGACACAGATCTATTGCTAAGCTACTGCCATATGATAGACCCTTGGAATCCCAAAAAGCATAGTGATGTAATTATAAATACATACGTAGATACGTGTAACTCATTTATACAAATCTATTTTTGTGTTACAGATATCTTAGATGTATTCCCAAATAGCAAAATATCATATTTAATCCAAGTTCGTGGCTGTAAGCCATCCAGAACGAGAAGAACTTCCCCCACCTTCACGCAAGTTCCCATAGCCGAAGGAGGCTGAGCGACGTCACCAAAGAAGTCGATCCTGACAGGGGTGGCTAGGGCAGATGTGAGCACGTGTCCCAAAACTCATGGTTTATTAGGTTTAACTCATGGTGAATAGCGGCTAAATTGGTTAATGATGGGCAATAGGTGTGCATATGTAGGTTGGCATGGGTTTGTAATGGTAAATCATGGTTCGCTGAAGACTAATTTTCAGTTGTGGATAGTTCAAGGTTAGCAATTGTCAATTAATGGTTAGTAGTCTTCATCCACAATACATAATGAATCACGGCTGATGACGGTTCATAATGGCTCTCCATGATGACTTCCGAAACCCATGATGATACTAATGCTTAATAACCGCTGAGAATGAGGATCGGTAATGAGGAGACGTGATAAACATAGTGATAGTAAAAAGTGCATGATGTTACAGAGATAAGCAACAGTAGATATATAACAGGTACTACCAGTTAGAGAGATCGCAAACAATATAGTGTGTATATATATAAATTTGTAAAAACACACATATATATACACAAATTTATATTTGCATATGTGTAAACATATGTATATACAAAAATATAAATCGGTATCGGTTCTAAGACCAATCATGGCCAATTAACAATTAGTGATGGTAAGGAGATCTTGGACGAAAACAATTTGATCAACGTCCCAGCGGTCCCTATGGCTTGCCAGCTTTAAAAACCTTAGTTGTACCCATATCACAGCCATTTCATCTGCATGGCCCATTCCATGGCTCAGTGAATTTTCCGCAGCGATTAAAAAGAACAACTTGTTCCAAACTATGAACTACCATGCGATCATACCCTACCCATGCTGCAGGGTACTACGCTTGTTATGAGATGTTATTAGACACAGTGTTGATAGCAGCAGGGATATGACAATGGAAGAGTTTCTATTCCAACCTAGAAATATGGTTGGAATTCCAACCAATAGATAGTGACAAAATATCAAGCTCTTTTGGTCATGAATCCAACATCGGTACGGCCACACCCGGAGTGCACTTCTATTCCAACCTAGAAATATGGAGCCATAGTGATAGCTCGACGTCTCCAAATCACCCTGGCTTTTTGCATACAAAGTGTCGTTGTCAGCGGCTTCATCTGCGTTGTCGTCGTCTGAATGACTCCTGTGCAGCCACTGCAACTGACATGTTGTCTGTCCATGTGCTGTCCATCAAGGCCTATCAAGACCTTGCAAACAATGGTCCCACCTAGTGTGCAAGTGAGAACAAAATGCAAGGTTCGCGAGTAGGCAGAAGTTGGATGCAGGATAGCTTGTGTACATACTTCGTGCGTACAGATTCAGCATCCTCAGAAAAGAGCACTTACGCGTAGGCAAGCGGATGTGCATAAAACATCCTTACCACGTGGAGCGTATTGGTGAGTTGATGAAGGTAGGACAATGATGAGTAATTGCACGTATGACTGGTGGGTTGGGGAGTCTGTACACCAACATCGAAGTCCTGGTTGCTGACTGCTATCCATTATTCCGCAATGCTGTCATTTACCACCATGAAACAATAGCTATCCACTGATTAATAATCCCCGAACTAGCAATTTGTGAGCACTATGTAATAAACCACTAACTATCCTCGAACTAGCAATTCTTGAGCCCTCATTGAGCACAAATTATCCCTTGACTAGCCATTTTTAAGTCAACCCCCTTTAGGCATCATTAGCCCTGATTGACTAATATCGACCAATCTAAGTGTATGAGTTGCCGTCATAAACGAAAATACCCCGTCATTCACCAATTGTTATCGGTGTGAATCCCTGATTCACCCAAATTGACTAGCACTACCCACCGTTGATCAGTATGAAAACCGACTGTGGACCAACAAGAAACCACTACACTACTGATCCCTCACCACCATTGATCACCATCACACACCACCGACCACCAATGATGCTTCCAAACCAATAAACCACACTGATCATCATCATCAACCATCATGACCAGCCATCATTCTCAACCACTAAAAATGGTTCGTACAGGTCATCATTCCTCCAACTCAAATGAACTCACGTAAACTCGTCAACTCAAACATTGGCACTAGGTTGTCCTTCACTTCAGGAGTCGCCAACAGCTGAAGCACTCCATGGCTAAGCTAGAAGGTTCAGCTGGATACCCTTGAAACGACTGTGCGAATGACTGGGCCAATGAGGGTTGATATGGGGAATAGTCATGGTGATTGAAACGATTGTTGTGGGGATCATGATGGTTGTTGATGTGCACTTGAGCCATGGTTCTCAACTACGTTGATTGGAATCATCACACACACACACATAGGTACAAAAGTCTCTTGAAAGAATGATGAACCCAACCATGGGTCCCTTGGAAACATCACAATGTTTGTACATAGTTACGACATACCTAGGTCAATGAAAGATCCGTAGTAGGTAAACACCACCTAATTTATCATGAATACTGTAGCTGGTTGTATAGAGGTAAATACTACAAAATGCAGGTGCTTAATAAATCTACCATTAATAAATCTTTCATTCCATGTTACCAATAGCTGGCTATTTATCAACATGATTACATTCATGGCAAATTTACCAACATTGTTAATCAACTATGAATTGCAGATCTACCAATTATATCTACCATATGTTACTGGTTGATGGTTCCAACCCCTATGGAAAAAAGTCAACCAACCATTTGTTAACAATCATTAATTGGGGAACATACACAATGTTTAAAACCACCAATGAGTAGGAGTTTAAACACTATTGTTGGTGATTATCCCCTATTATTAACCACGATTGATGGCAATTAGATTTCAGATTAGTCATCCAACCCATCATACTAATCTACCCTTCATAAGAATCATTAAAACCAACCATTTGTTTTCCAAATGGTTGAATAACCATATTATCATGGTTAAATCATGACTACCCACCATGATTTAAATCTACCTTTCATAAGTCATCCAACCACTGGCGCTGCTTATCGCGGCTGGTGGATCCCAACTCGTTGCGCCGCAGCTGTTTTCCGGCGAAGCCACAGCATCGGAGGCCTGGCATCAGCGACGTCGCTGGCGGGGCGTCGCCGATCCTATGGCTGCCCACTGTATCCCAGCTGACCCAACGAGGCACTGAGCTGTTGGGTCATCCCAGCTGTGATCAACGAGGCACTGAGCTGTTGGGATGTTCATCCATTCATGGCTTTTGGATCTTGTGGATGGTTGGTTCAAGTTGCCCTGAAATAAGTGCTTTCATCCAAAAAGTTAGGGTAGACATGGGCTGGGTAACCCTAGCCACACGTCTCCATAGTTGTGCGTTTTCATAAATGGTGTAGACCCGGCACAGGCACACAAAGTCACCTATACATGAATATTTCCCATTATGAATACCCCTAGCGAACCAAACTCTGTAGAGCCCTGCAGAACAACAACTCTTTGGGGTAGCAACTGGCAATTGCTGGTGTTGGGACGTTGATAACGACTCTTTGGTGCACTTGGTGCCCGTGCCAAGCCATAAAAGCCTTAGCCGACACAATTGACCACGTATTTTTTGTGCCTTTCTCTCTCGTCCAAAGTCCATTCTCAAGCAGTAACCACAAATTGACCACTTATTGCGTATCATTAGTCACCATGATTGAGCATTATAAGCAATCATTGACCATTACAAACCATCACTAGCCATCTTAAATCAGTATTGATCATCAAAATATCATCCAGCAGCAACAACCGCTAACCATCAGGAACGATTTCTCAGGATTCAACTTCCCCACCCCCAGAGCGAATACCTTCGCGCTGCCAGTGTCCTGCCTTCCATCTGGGAAGGAAGTCGAACAACCTGCGGAAAAGGGTGATGCTGTCGACTCGTTCTGCCATTTTAACGAGGGTGGATTGTGCCAAGGATAAATCACAACGGTGAATGCTCATTGAGAGTGCTTAATCACTTTGGTTCTGGTTAACAACGGTGAGTAAGCGCGGTTACTCATCAAGGGCGGAATGGTCAATGACAACGGCTCATAGACGCCAGCTGATCACAATAGTGCCTAGCAATGTCTTTTAGACGATGAGTACAAGGTGATCTGCATGACCAACCACAAGCATTACTGTGTCCCGCTGGTCGTATCCAAGTTGCCGCTGCTTCATCATCGACGATCAAGTTTCACACCAGGACGAAACTTTTAACCAACACATCATCAGAGAGGAACTGTTGCAGAACAGTTAAACCGTTAAACCGATGACTTTGGGTGGGATCGTTATTGACAGTGTTAAACACTATGATCATCATCAAAATGCACCTACTGTAGATGATTTCCAATCGCATAGCAGGAGAAAACTACAGTAGTAAGCAACGAACCTCTGGTTATTCTTCTAAGCATGATTTTTGATACGACGGCAAATGCAAATATTTCACCACCGATATATTAAACATTGTATTCACGCTTATTCAACATCCGGTAGTTTCTCAAAATAGGTATATCCCCTCAAATTGCCCTTGATATTAACCATTTATAGTGACAAACCATTGATTTTTGGTGGTCCCCTATGGCTTGAGCAACCCCCCAATAGCCGTTGGTCTTGCTTGATCAACGACCCATCACAGCCGGTCTCAGCCACCGGTGGCCACCTGCAGAGCACTTCTCCCTCAGGATCTGGTGAACCTCAGCAGGTGACGTGGACAGTTTGCCATGGTTCAGTTTGAAGAGACGAAGTACACTTCAGTCACATATGAATGCAGTCCGTGAATATCACTAGCTTAAATGACATAGATAAATGAATGATTCATACATCAATGACTTTGCGAATAAAGACATGAATATATGCACAAGTACTTGGGCCTGTAGGCGGCTGCAGGTCGAGTTGTGCCTGCAGCTGAGCTGTGATCTGGAACCGAGGTTGATAAGAACGGTGAAGAAAGGTGCCACTGTTAATGGTGGTGACTTGATGGTTGGTTGATGGTTAGTTGATGGTTGATGATGGTGGTCGGTTGATGGTTAGTTTAGTGGAGGGATGAATAATGGTGGTTCGCTGACGGTTAAGAGGGAACACCAAACAGTGACAAATGGGGGTCTCGCTCATCATTGTTGATAACGAACAGCAATCATGAACTGATGGTGTTTACTTTGTGCGGATACTGATTAGTAACCATGGTGGCTCATAAATTCCCCTTGAACATTTCAGTTCCTAATGGATCCATGGTATATCTATCTCCCAAAAACACTGAACATATCTAAACATCTAAATTTCCAGGGATATCCCAGTAATATATACCATGGATATACCGATATACCATGGACAAACCATGGATATACCATGGATATGATATTTGTGGATCTCCCAATGAATTTGTCGATCAATGTAATCCAGTAGTGATAGCCTTACCCACCATTCACAATGGCCATTTCTTGCAGCTACTGTGCTATTTTTGTCCTTCCGAGAAGTTTGCAGAGGTATACCTTTGTTGAGATATTCAGTGGTAGCAACACTATCCCAACATGGGAGAAACATACAGGAACCAACATTGACAGCAAAATACAACACAAATGACCTCATCGGACTCATAGGACACGAGGAATGGGACAATACATCAAGAGAGTAAACATTTAAAAGACATCTAAACAAACATGCTTTCAAGTCCTTTCTTTTGTACTTTCTTATACTATCATTTGGTTAGGCCACTCCTGGTAGCTCCTCGCGTGACGGTCCCTGGGGTGAAACTGAGCCCGAAGGCTGAATCTCATCCCACATTGGGGAGAGGGAAACTACCAGTTTGCCGGAGGTACACTTCTCAATTTGTGCAGCGCACTATACATCTAATTTAGGTGATGCTATCCCCTACATCTACCTAGGTTTTCTCATCCATTCTGGATGTCGCTCAGGGCTTTTTGCACTTTGAGCGCCTAATGTACGTGGCCCACTCCGCATACCGGGTCTCCATACTAACCATCCTGGTAGCTCCTGGCCTCGCTCCCCCTGGGCCCAAAACGGGACACCCCGAACGTCTGTGGCCGCAGCTCCCCACCAGGGAATGGTGGGCAACGCACGCGCCTTGAGTCGCGCTAAGAATTCGTAGTTGTCCTGCGTAGCACGTTGGGGAACGCATCACGTTGGGATGGGGCGTTTATTTAGTTTGTTGTGTGGGGCTTGGTTTGTTTGGTTTGCTTGGTTGGTTGGGTTTGTTGGTTGGGTATGACACCAATAGCAACCGATGATGGTTTGGATGGGCCCAACAATAATAGAACATAACCAAGAGTACTAAGGATGTAACAAGAATGTTGGGTCAGTTGGGTTGATTGATTGATGATGACGGATAATAAGCAACAAATCAACAATTGTCAGACCGTTTTCTTCTTTTAAATGGGTTCAAGACAATTACATGTCTCTTGAGGACGATCGTTACTGGGGAGAACCAATAACTAGTGGGAACATCACAGTCAGACTAGGTTCAACAAAATGAACAACAATTTAGCCATTGGTAAGATTCCTATCATTGTCATGTTCTATTTGGTGAGGCAATTTTTCGGTGGCTGTTGACTGGCAACCACCAATTTTGTTTCATCTCATGGCTCATGGTTGAAAATATTTCTATTTGCTGGCTGAAGCACGATCATGAACTATCACCGGAAAATACTTAAGCAACTAAAGTGGAACTGCTCCACAAGAACAGTGGCTATTGTTGGTTATTGCGGGTTATTATCCTCTGGCAATACTCAGCTTATGACTGCCACCATGAAGCCTCATGGAATCCGTGACTCCCAAGCACTGAGAAGTGCTGCGTCCCTACGCTGGGTGACCGCTGCGCGGAACCCTCAGCACCGCCCGCGTTGAGTCCTCGAAGGACTGCACCCGTTTTGACTGCGCAGCAGCCAGGTCTGATGCGCTGTGATTCACTTCAACCTGGCAGCAAAGCAAGGGATCCAAGGGATCCTTTCAGCAAAGGTTGAGAACTGGTTCATAAATACTGAATTTACCTAGTTCACAAATTTGAGAACTGGTTCATAAATAGTGAATTTATGGTAAGAAACATGACGAATGATCCCGAAATTATAGTCATTCACCATGGTTGATTCATGGCTTTAACTTGACTAACGATAGCTCACATCACGGTGACGCAGCTCCGCCATAGGTCAGGCCGTTTAGCTTCCCTGCAACAAGCTGAACCTCTATGGGTTCCTTCCCTGAGAGATGGGCGGTGGACCATCACAACTCATGAGACGCTTCTGGTTTGATGGGAAGAGTTTCTGCATACTCACATGTTTGAGATGCAAGTTGAGGATGACTTATCTTGATGTGGATAACGAAAGTCTCAAGATGCAAACATGCCTTCAGGAAAGATATTCAAATATTGATTCTGATAAACATGCACATGGAGATAAATGAATAGGCAAGGATATGTTGCCTATGTATGGGATACTAAACAATACACCACTGGGATAACAATCAACAACCAACAGTTGGAACATGGTTCAGCTTCTGGTGGGGATGTCCAGCTTGCCATGGTGGGGTGGGTCCACAGTTTCTCAGGGACCCTAACCTCATTAGTATAAAGTCGTGAAGAACCTTGATACTGAACCCTAGCATCATCAGTCACAAGTACTACATGTCTAGATACCTACTTTTTCTGTTCGTATAAAACCCAAAATAACTTTTGATTGACCATCAGTATCATCAATTTGGTCCTACTAAGTCCCAAATCTAGAAATTGATGGAAACCAGTCAGTACAACGCAACCAGATTTTCTTTATGATTCACTTGCTGGTCTGATTGACCAGCAAAAGCAGGGGTGCCACAAAGTGGAGTTACTGCCAAGAATGCCCTGTCAACTTGGCACCCCACATGATGTGCGGTGCCACATGATTTTTCTCCACTGAAGTGGCTTAATGGCGGGTTCAGAACAGTGATGATGATGATGATGATGATGATGATGATGATGATGATGATGATGATGATTCTAATGGTTAATCATGGCAAAAAACCGATGGATCGGATAGCCTCCCATGCTTCCATTTCAAGGAGATTCAGGACAGTCTCCCCCCACCACCGCCTGCATGTGCTGCCTGAGCTGCTGCAGCTGAAATTCCTCCGCCTCCAACCTGCGTCCGGCAGATAGCTGCGGGGTAGAGCCTCCGTGGTCCCTCATTGAAGATCCCATCCATTGGAAGATCAAGGGCCATCAGCACCAATGGACCCACTGGTACCTCCTGGGATCAAGTTGTTTGTTCCTCCTTGATTCTTGGATTTGGTGGTTCTCCAGGCATTTTCTGGATCCTTTTGCAAGCAGGGAATTCCATTTCCTCAAACCCCGTTGGCAAACTCCATCGCTGGTCAGTTTCCGTATTAGCACGATAAACTATCGGTGATTTCGAGTGTTTAGCTATGGAAAAGTCAGCATCAGACCATCCAGCCCCAAAATACTAAAAACTTAAGTAGTAAATGGAAATGGAATCTAATGATCCAACCTCCAAAATTAGATCCACCTTCAAAATGATGATGGAAAATCATTGAAACGACTCAGCTTCACAACAGCTGCCGTCCAATTTCTGACTGCGCCTAAGCAACCGCGCTTGAATCGTCGCCTGGCCAAGGCAGTGGGGCCACATGTTCCAAGCAACCGGTCCAAGCGGTTGGATGTCCCTGAAGCTTCCGCAGCTAAGGCCGGCGTCTTCGGTTTCACATTTCTTGTTGGTTGACCCCACCAAGAAGTGTCAAGTAGTTACTAGTGATCTTCCATTTTGCTTGGACTTCAGTACTGGTGATACTCAAAAATGGTCTTCCCAGGTCAGCAACGTACAAGCACACATGGATAGACATATATATATAAGTAATATGTATGCGACTATACATGTGTGTCTAATTAGAAAAAAAACATGTACGTCTCGCTGACTGATTGGATCGAAAATCCATCATCTGGTTTACCAATAGAAGATCCAACTACATTAATATGCCACTGCATTTGACGGTCAATCAGCTAGGCTACTTGTGGTTAAGCTGATGGTGGTTCATATGGATCCAGCATAAGTCAAGGAGCCTACCTTGGGCGATCACTCTGTAGCTACCAGCAGTCCCCAATCAGCGGCGGTGCACCAGATCTCGAGGTGCTTCCACAGGAGCATTGGTACCAGGCCTGCACGGACGGCAGAAAAGAGCAAAAGTCTTCTTCTTTGTTGTTGTTGTTGTTGTTGACGATATTATCACCTTAGACCAACTTATAGCAATTGACCGCTTTGCCGCTGCTGCTTTCCTTCTTTCATGAGAAGCGTTGCTGTTTGGGGAGGCGCTTCATTGTTGGACGCAGCTGTGCACCTAAACGACTCCTGGCTTCGGCATCAGCATTCCTTTTCTCTCCAAGCTGCCTAGAATGAACATCAGCCTGTGCTCCTCATGCCAGCTGCCGCATCTGGCTGTGGGTTGGTTCATCAGCCTATGAACGGTGCTATACTGCTATATCGTCGGGATGCTCGTGCCTTCAAATCGCAATTGTGCGGCACTTGGATCTAGCAAAAGCGACTCACTTCTGGGTAGCCTGAGGAAAAGTCCTCCGCTCCAAGCGAGAGGGGTGCACATTAGCTTGGCTGCTGTTGTTTGACGACCAGTAAGCCAGTAAATGATCTTAACCAACGGGTAGCCTTTCCATTCGTGATTTTGGTTTTTGAACATGATGGACTGATGGATCGTCACAAATCCTTGTCCTTTTCAACAATACTAAGAACTTTTGCTGATCATCAGGCAATATTCCGTGCCACACAATTAACTTCCCAGAAGTTTCCGCATGCCGAGCACCTTGAGCAAGTCTTTGGCAACTATTGGATTCAGTTCTGCAAATTTTGGACCTTCCACCACCGCGACAGCGTTCTGAGCAGCGAAAGCCATGCCAATGTCGTTGATGTATCTTATCAACAAGTCATCTACTTCATCCTTGGCATTGTTGTTCTCCTTGGGTCTTCCCTTGTTAGCTTCCTCTACCCGACTCATCATGTTTAAGATGTCGCACACGTTTGACACGGAGATTCCACGTTGCACCAAATCCACAGCCAACATGTGGAACCTGACCTCAATGCATCGCTCCAAAGTAGCGCACAAATTCTCAGAGGTGACGTGTCGGAGAAGAATGCTGGCACACAAGGTTGCAAGCCTGGTGTCGTTATCCTACAGAATCGCAAGGTCAAGCAATTCCAAGAGAGTCTCTGGCTCGGCATCAAGCACATTTTCATGTAAGTATTTTCCATAGGCAAACCAAGTATCCCAATGATAGTCCCGAAGGGTCAACCTCTTTTTTCCGTCCTCCAATCTGGATACTTCACTCATATTGTTTTGGATCATTCGAGTCAAGTATGGGGACCGAGCTCGAATGGTATCCCAGCCGAACCAGATTGGTTCTGATTTGTCTGCAGTTCGCACTTCTATGTCACAGCAGGAAGCATCATTGAATCTCGATGGATAAGCGTAGCGCTGCATATCGGGCTGCACACAAACGATCCGGGACTCCAAAACCACTGAGGCCAAACAACTGACCAGCGTCCATAAGAACCGAAACATCCAATTCTGGGTGAGCGAAAATGTCGACTTCTGGCAGAGCGATCTGAGTCACACTGTGCATGTCGGTCAAGTTGCGACCCAACTGGCCCTTCTCTCCTGATCCGCAAACAAAAACTGCACCTGAAGAATTCAAGAACTGTGACTAGCACCGCAACAGGCCTTTGTGATTTGCTCACGGAGCCCAATTCGATTGGGTATCGCGGCAAAAGCGACGCTCGCAGGAGCACACCCGAGCTGTCACTCAGAGTTGTCACCAAATGATGGGACAGGTATGACAGTGCAACCCGGAGCGCACCCCAGCTGCTCCTCAGAGTTGTCACCAAATGCATGTACTGTTTCCTGTTCACAAATGACAATCGAATGGCCTGCTCCACAAGCAATGAAGGTGGCAAAGGAGCCAGCCTTCAGCTGAACTTCATGAGCAGAGAATTGATCGAAGTCGTAGACTTGAGTTTTTGTATGGCCCAATCCAAGCTGCCCCAGGTCGTTCATCCCCATTGTAAACACGCGACCATCTACAGTCAAATGCAACTCGTGGTCGGCACTGCACGCGACTTGGACCACTTTCCCAGGAATGCTTCCCCTGCCCCCCCCGAAAGGCATAGCCTGACTGGCTCCCCACGATTTGGCCCAGAACCTTTCGAGCAATTGGTTCAGAATGATAGCTATGCCAAGTGCCCCAATGAGTTGCAGCGCTGCCACGTCATGTGTCTTGGTGCCGGCCAGTTGACAAGGTCGGTGGCCTGACTCGGAAAGAATTTCCTCGATTTTGGTTGTCTTCTCTCCAGTCTGGGAATTTGTCCCAACGCTGGCCCAGTAGACCTTGTTCTCTTCACCCAAGAACACTGCTGCCTCACCAAAGCGGTGCATCCGCAGCTGTCCTTTCCGGAGTTGCTGTGCCAGAAAGTCTAGGACTGAGCGGTCTGGAAGTTGCTCCAGAAAAGGAGCTATTGACAGCACCGTCTCCATTGGTGGCCTGAAGCGATTTACTCCTACAGTTTGGAGGTTTGAACTGAGTAAGCTCCGGTCAAATAATGGCAATTGGATGATCAAATCCAAAAAATGTAGGATGTGTGAAAGAGGAATGAGCAGTCTTCAAAATCCCGGGGACAACTGATGGTCATCGATTCCTAGGATGTTCCCGGGGAACCAGGAAGTCATGATGAACCAAATCATGAGTGTCAATATGCTTACTAGGATTCGTTGTCAACAAGAGATGGCTCTAATTTGCTGAATGTTAGACTAAATGATGCACACCTCGGCAAAATTGCAGGAACGGCCCGCCCGCGACATTCAGCCACCTGCTTTGGGGTTTGAGCTATTGCTCCAATGAACAGTTTTCCAGTGGCCAGGGTCCATCATGGTTGATGAACCACAAGAACTGATGACGCTTAGTTGATGGTTAGCAGTTGCCAGTTGGTAGTTGAGAGTTGATGATTACCCATGGATGATCAGGAATAATGACTTAGAATCGACGTTCGAACGTGATCAACCTGGTGGCTTGGATATCCAGGGCTACAAATTAAGCTCCTTGGCTTTCTCGGGATATCTAGGTGTGAACTGTCCCCATCACCGAGAAAGCCAAGGGCCCAAGGGGTGGACTGGAAACAGCTATGTTCAGAGTGGTGATGAACGATGGTTCATGCTTGTTCATAGTACGGGGAAATCTCTGTATCAACCTTTGTGAATCAAATCAAAGCAATCCATTCCGATTTCCATCAACAAACCACGCTAAGTAGATTTCGCAATTGTGGCTTCCAAACTGTGATGAAAAGCAACGACCCATCAAGCTGATTCTCATAGCTTTCACAATTGATAGAAACCAAACACGATCATCCCACGGCTCTCATGCTCAGACCTGAGCGGTGAGCAGTTTCAATACAAGCTGCTGATTGGTTCGATCCTAGTTGGTTGCCAACCATTCTCAACCACCTACATGATTCCCAATCAAAGCCGCTGAGAACCCCAGCTCGCAACGAGCAATCATCAATCAGGGGTGTGGTCATCGATTTAATCACCTCTTAACATAATTAACCATGATTAACAATCAATTCCCACCACTACTATTAGCCATGACTGACCACCTCACTAACCACCCTACCCAGCTGGGACTTCAACTGCCAAGCTCCCCACCTGCTGTCCAGGACGTTGCGACGCTTCTGAGGCCTGTCCTGTGTGGCTGGGTCCAGTCCATCCAAGTAGGGCACTGGGTCATAGTGGCCGAGTGGATCAGAGTGGATCAAGTGATCAACAGTAGCTGATTTGCTAAATTGGTATTGTAATTTAGAAGGGCGTAGTGGCTTTTCATAGCTAAGATTCATTCTATTCATTGAAATTTGGCAATAATAGCTATTTTGGATGAATGTCGCCAATATATAGGATATTCATATTGTAGTCATGATGGCGAAGGTAGCGTATGAATGAATTCACATCCACTATGGATATATAATCTTAGATGTAGATTCAATAATGTTGGATGATTGAAGCAAGATTGGACATTGTAGTTACTATTGATGATTATATTGGTTGAGCAACAGTAATATTGGATGATCGTAGCCACTATGTTGCATAATGGCTAAGAATCGTTATATTGACTGTAAGGGAAAATTGTAGCCACTAGATTGGATAGCTATCTACCAATGCTGATATGATAATTACTTGGATACAAGGTACAGCCACAATGTACGAATGATCTCAGTCGGATTTATCATTGGTGAGATTATAGAATGTCGCTGTTGCAAACCAATCGGAGTACACATGCCACAATCTATTCACCGTTCTGTTGGTAAAAGCTATCGCCAACATCACCACTCAACAATGAACGAACCAAGGTACAATACCCTTACATGGCTGGCATGTGGTAAGGCTTACCATAGAACTAGAATCAGCTTGACTGTTAGTGCCATAATAGCAACAAGAATGGTAGACCCAACAGTTGCATCAGGATATCATCACACAATCGCAGAATATCAAACGTAGGATCGGGACAACCCGAGGGCAATTTACCGGGAGAACTTGATAAATTGAAGCTCTGCCTGGCAATGGTGGGCTTCTCCGACTATATGCTTGGTATTGTTGGTACATGGTCACGTTTACCAAAGAACGAGAACCAGTTGCACTGTGAGGTTAACAATGGTGAGGGCATGTGGTGAGGTTATCAGGCTGACTATCCAAGGATTGAGGTTCACGATGAAGCACTGATCTGCCACTGGTAAATAATAACATTAATGAGTTGTCTACTTGGGGATATGTAATTGTTAGCAGGTGATAGTGGTTGGTTCTTGTGGGGATATGATGATAGCACTTTTTCGTTTTTGCAACTAACAAGCTATGGCCAGGTAATCTTCATTTATGATATTCGGCGCGCACCAGCATGTCTGTAATTCACAGACATGTTCAATGGGGATGTCAACCAAATCGGTTTGTGCATCTTGCTTCCAATACCGGGAGCAAACCACAAAGACAAATTCAGGAATGATCTTGGTTACTGGTTATCTCGAGTTTTGGTTGGACTCGCGAACCAAATGGAAGTGCTACAATGTGGTGCCCCAAAAATAACTGAACAAACATGAACACATGTATCTTTAACGATCATTTTTTTCTACATGAGTACATGTAGATATTGAAACAATATGATCTGGGACAACTTTCCGGCTTGTGGTAGATACACATTTAGTTACCAGGTTTACCAAGGGGGCTCAGGGTTGCGTAGCTACCAGCTGCATGTCTCCTATATCAGCTGGGGCTCCGCACCAGATCCTGCAGTTCTTCTGCCGGACCATCGGTACTGGGCCTGCAGGAGAGGCGACAGCAACGATTGAGTGCTGCTGACGTTGCTGCTGTTGATGGCTCTTACCCCTTATGATTAGTCATTCAACATCATAGTATTGGCCACTTACATCATGACCATCCTTACTTTGCATTGCTATAATGGCTGATGGCTATTACTCCCTAGTACTAGTATTAGTCATTAAGACTCATCATAACCATCAACAAAATCAATTTTCCGGTGAGTTGATGGCTATTACTGCCTATCATTAGTCATCAAGATGGCTATTGATCCATCCAAGAGGTCCTTTACATCAGCACCAGCATCCATAGGTTGCTGCTGTTCTCATTCTTTCATGACCAGCTTGTGGTGGGGGATGGACTTCACCAGCTTGTGGTCTCATTACAGAGCTTGGCGGGTCCTTATCTGAGCATCCTTCAGTGGTTCAATCCTGGTCGGTTAGAAGGGAGTACTGCAATGATCATACTAATCACCAACAAACCACTCTAGTGGAACGGCACCAAGGATCAACCACGAAATGTTGGCATATCACTCTTGCCGTGAAGAACCATCAAGTCGGATCCCATGCACAGTGCTGCGCAGTCTCAGTAGGCAAAAGATCCAAATATCCAACACTAGGAACTGCAGCATCAACCAGCAACAACCATTGCCAAGCATCTCTGATCATTATGTATCAACCTTTCTCAACCGTTCTCAACCATTGCCAAATATAAACCATCATTCCAACCACTATGACTGTAGCACGCATCACCAACCACCTTCAGCAATGATCACCACAGGATGATTCTTTTTTCTCTCAGCTTCCTGGCATGACCGCCAGTCTGTGCAAACTCTGCCAGTTGACCGCGGCTGTGGATCGGTTCGCCAACCCTCAAGGGTAGTTTTGGGATGCTCAAAGGTTGGCGGCTACTTCGCGCGGTTGCTGCTGCCCCTGCCATAGATCAGGTGGGTACCTCATACAACAGGTGTTTGCAGTGTTCAATCATGTTTATACCAGTGATCGCAGTGTTCACCATTATTCACCGGTGATTTTTTGCGCGGGTGCTAGCGACCCACAGCCATCTCGATTGTTTCCGGGCACGTGGATCCAATAAAAACGGCTCACTCTTTGGTGGCCGAAGGAAAAGCCCTCCAAGCAAAGAGAGGTTCTTGAAAGTTCACATTGGTCCGAAACCGTTGTTTGACGATCACTAAAGAACCCCAACCAACGGCTGTATCTATCATAAATGATTGTGGGTAGTATTCTTGCCGAACATCGTGCACCACCAACATTTGTTTTGAATCAGAAGTTTCCGCGTGCTGAGCCACTTCAGTAAGTCTTTGGCAACTATTGGATTCAGTTCGGCAAATTTTGGACCTTCCACCACCGCGACAGCGTTCTGAGCAGCGAAAGCCATGCCAATGTCGTTGATGTATCTTATCAACAAGTCATCTACTTCATCCTTGGCATTGTTGTTCTCCTTGGGTCTTTTTTTGGTAGCTTCCTCTACCCGAGCCATGATGTTTAAGATGTCGCACACATTTGACACGGTAATTGCACGCTTCACCAGATCCACGGCCAACATGTGGAACCTGATCTCAATGCATCGCTCCAAAGTGGCACACAAATTCTCAGAGTTGATGTTTCGGAGGAGCATGTTAGCACACAAGCTGGAAAGCCCGGTGTCATCATCGGACAGAACGGCAAGGTCAAGCAGTTCCAAGAGAGTCTCTGGCTCGGCATCAAGCACGTTCTCATGTAAGTATTTTCCGTAGGCAAACCAAGTATCCCAATGGTAGTCCCGAAGGGTCAGCCTCTTCTTTCCGTCATCCATTTTGTACACTTCACTCATATTGTTTTCGATCATTCGAGTCAAATAGGGGGACCGAGCTCGAATAGTATCCCAGCCGAACCAGATTGGTTCGGATTTGTCTGCAGTGCACACCTCTACGTCACAGCAGGAAGCATCATTGAATCTTGATGGGTAAGCATAGCGCTGCATATCGGGCTGTACACAAACGATCCGGGACTCCAAAACCACTGAAGGCTCTTTCAGAGGGAAAAAATCTGGAATGAAATTGCTGTGGCCAAACAACTGACCAGCAGCCCCAGAGATGTGAAGAGTGCCTCGCTCGTCCATAAGAACTGAAACATCCAACTCTGCGTGAGCAAAAATGTCAAGTATGCGCCCGCGGACTGTTTCTGGCAGAGTGATCTCTGTCACACGATGAATGTCGGTCAAGTTGCTACCCAGCTGGCCCTTCTTTCCTGATCCACAACCAAAAACTATATCTGAAGAACTCAATAACAAAGTGTGACTCGCTCCGCAGCAAGCCTTCTTGATTGGCTGATGGAGCCCAATTAGCTTAGGTATCGCAACGTAAGAGGGTTTTGTTGTGCCTGCAGGAGCACCAAATGACGGGACAGGCATGACAGTGCAACCCGGAGCGCACCCGAGCTGCCCCTCAGAGTTGTCACCAAATGCATATACCGTTTCCTGTTCACAAATGACAATTGAATGGCGTGCTCCACAAGCAACGAAGGTGGCAAAGGAGCAAGTTTTCAGCTGAACTTCATCGCGGGTTTGGGTATCGCTTGTATGGCTCAGTCCACGCTGCCCCAGGTTGTTGCTCCCGCTAGACAGCACCCGTCCATTCACAGTCAAATATAAAGCATGCTGGTCGCTGCACGCGACTTGGACCACTTTCACGGGAAACGGAAAGGAGACTGGCGAAGCCATACCAGCTTCGCCCGGTTTGAATCTGAACACTTCAAGCAACTGGTTCAGAATGACAGCTGCGCTTGGTTGCCCAGTGAGCTGCAGCGCTGCGACATCATGTGTCTTGATGCCCCCCAGTTGACAAAGTCGGTGGCCGTTGGCAGAAAAAACTTCCTTAATTTTGGCTTTCTTCTCCGCGGTCTGGGAATTGGTTTTGACTCTGGCCACATAGAGCTTATTCTCTTGACCCAAAAAGATCACTGCCTCTGCTGACGCAAAGCGGTGCATGCGCAGCTGTCCCTTCCGGAGCTGCTGTGCCAGAAAGTCTAGGACGGAACGGTCTGGACATCCCTCCAGAAAAGGTGCTATTGACAGCAGCGTCTCCATTGGTGCCCTGAAGTGGTTTACACCTTCAGTTTGGAGGTTTGAACTGAGTCGGCTTCAGCCAGACAGTGGTCATCCTGGATGATCAGAACCACAAATCAACAAATCCGCTGATGATCTGCGAATCCAACAACAACTTTTGTGGGTGCCCCTGCTTCTCTGAAGGATTCTTTGTGCCCAGAAGGATCTGCTGGTCACGAATAGTCATGACTATAACCAACCCAATCGCCAGTGCCTATCGGGTCATTTCTCAAAACTGGCTGATTGCCAGTATTCAGATCATTCTGAAATCCAGGTTGAACAATCCGTGCTTGCCTACCTTCTGGTAACTCAAGCCGGTAACCATGGTTAGATGATGTACCCTATAAGAAGAGGACGATTTTCCATTGCGAGGTCAGTTGACCGAAGGTTAACAAGCTATGAAGAACAGCTATGTAATGTAAGATCCCCATGGTAGATGCTTGGTCCACAGCTGTTGTCTAGATACAATGGTTGATCCCCACCACGATGTTCAACACCTCCGTGGATGGCCCGGGGCCCCACCTGCTTTGGGGCTCCAAGACGCGCTTCTGTTGAGGCACTTCCTGCTGCAGGTGCGGCAACTAGCTGAATGTTGCTGGAACCAGCTGATTTACCGTGGTTGATGTTGGCAACAGGAGTCATTCATGTTACAACAGAATCGCTGGCTAACAGTCTATCTATCTATCTATCTATCTATCTATCTATCTATCTATCTCTCTATGTTTACATATATGGTATATGTACATGTATATGTATATGTAAATGTAAATGTATATGTATATGTATGTCAACCAACTATTATATGTTGAACATCACTGATTAGTTACTGTCAATTCATGTTAGACCACAATAGTTGGTTGTGTGATACTGGAAATGGTTCATGAAATGGCTCAGGACAACGGCGAATCATCCGTTGCTCATGGTTTACCAGCTGATGACAGGCTTATCTGGCTGGTATCAGGCTCTCCATAGAACTAGAACGGGTTGAACTGCTAGTAGAACAGCTTTGCGGGCATATACCAATCACAAACTGGGGATATCATCACACAATAAACAGGGCTATAGTCGACAGATTACTCTGCGGCAAACAAGTGAAACTTTACTTGGGATGAGATCTTGCAAAGAGTTACCACCAAAAAATCAACAACTCATGTTTTTTCATGGGCATGTAAT
This sequence comes from Symbiodinium kawagutii, assembly GCA_009767595.1. Classification (NCBI taxonomy): domain Eukaryota; class Dinophyceae; order Suessiales; family Symbiodiniaceae; genus Symbiodinium; species Symbiodinium kawagutii. The sequence continues at coordinate 4,515 of VSDK01007396.1, read as the reverse complement.
CCGAAATGTTGGTACACATGATTGTCCATAAAAAGCTGCACATGGGGATAAACCAATTGTTGGATTGTGAATCATCCAAAGGAGTGAAGCACAAATGCTTGAGGAATTGCGGGATTGCACAAGCAGTGTCATGAATATAATGCGATACCAATGCAACGCCCTGTCCAGAATTGAGGAAGGCATCTTCATAAAAGATGCATCACCAGTTGTGGAACAGAGAAAACAGGAATTCCAAATGATAAAAACTGGTGATAAACACTGGCTTTGGAACAGTTCATTAAAGTGGATCTTACATAGCCGCTACATAACAAGCATAAACACCAGGTGCTGGAACCCCAAAAATCAATCACTGGTTAGTTGCTGGATTCTGACAATTTTTTCACCGCATATGCCGCATGGTTGATGGGCTTTGATATAACACATATTCATTGAGTATACCAATCAACATTTAGTTCACTGCTTGAACACATTGCCAACAGTAAGTATTAATCAATCATATCCCGAAGATGCATTGTTTGACATTATTCTACCGTTATGGATTTGTTGCATCTTCCAACGTTGCACTTTGCTTTGGCAAAACCATTTCACGATCATTTATCAATAAGTAATTAACCATTACTTCAACATTACCATGTGGTGATAAACACCACTCGTTAGGGTGACTGACTTATTCACTAACAATTCTTGCTAAGCATCACTATGATCAAAATTTGAGTGACACTGTCGTCCATGGTATGCCCAAGTCTGCGAGCACCAGTTATCAACTGGTTCATAATGACAGGGGAATGATAGGGTTGATATGAATTGATCAATACTGATTGGCAATGTTGATGTTTAACAATGGTGAATACCTAATGATTGGTGAATGCTAGTGAATAATAGGTCACTATTTGTGCAAAACAAGCAATGTTGTGGTGATGGTAACTCGTAATTGGATAGTAGTATAGATGGTTAGCCGTGGTGACTATTGCAGGATAATGATCAACAACCAATAAGTATCATGTGAATAGCATGGCAATAACCAATAATGACGGCAATTTTTGATAGTACCACTATGGCTTTGTCAAAGCAATACCAATACCAGTGATGACCAATACTGTAAGCAGCATTGATGCAATTGATAGTTATTGATAAGAAGCAATGATAGCGGCACAACTTTCAAATCGACCCCCAACTTGGTATAACTGGTACGGTCCATGATGGTATTACCCGCTCAGGACAGCTGGGAAAAGGCCACTTAGATTCGTGGCATAACTCATCTTGGTATAGAATCATCCCTGTATTACCCTTTAAGTTACCTGCTCCACTGCATGAGCGTACTACCCCGTAGTTACATCATTAGTAGTGCGTATAACTAGACTGGTCCGTGGTTTCAAACCTTCTGAACAAAATTAACAGTCAACAAACCAACCATCCAAAATATAACGGACAATAAGCAATGTCGAAACCACCAACTAGATTATTCATTAACCACTATGAACCTCTCTTACCCATGATCAGCAAGTACCCACAGTAATACCTGTAGAATAATGGTTGATTTATGGTGGAATATGCTAGATCATAATACAATCAGGAAGGAATACTTGTAGATTTATGGTATCACTACCCATTGATGAATGATATCACCATCAGCTCCTTATTGTACACTGGTATTATTGTATTCTCATTAAAAGACTGCACAATTACTTATGTACCATTACTGGTTGGTGGTTTCAACCCCCATGAAGCATGTGCTTGTTAACCAATGCATGTGTTAATGATTACATTTGGGAAAACAGTTTAACACCACCAACCAAACAACCATGATGGTCGGAATATTGGTGATGATTGCCATGATTTTCCCTAGTAATATCATCACAATATTGGTGCACCATAAGCCATTATTCAACATTAGTATCCGTCATCACCAATCAACCATCATACTTAATTAACCATCAATAATGAAGCATTAAACATCTTATTAAGATTTAGCCGTCATTAATTAACCATAAGATTAGTCATCATCACTACCATGATGGCATTACTACCGTGATCCACTACTTTCCTCTGGATCCGCGCCTGCGGCCGTACATCCTCCGTGGGCTCCGTGGCTTGTGGCCTCAGGCGGAGGTGGCGTGGTGGTGAATGATGATAGTTTACCCCTTGTGATACTGATTTTATGGATGATCTATGGTGATCTATGATGATTTATAGTTGACCGTTACTATGATTGATGATTTGCCAGTTGATGATTTGTGATGGTCAATGATGATCTATGATGATTCATGATTGCTTGATGGTCAATGATCTTGTTTCTGTGATTCATGATGTTTCAACTGAGGTGCTTCATGATGGTGCTCGGGAGTCAAATCCACGGTTTTTTTATGCAAGTTGTGTGACAATCAACGATGGCTCCTGGACACGCACAATGTTTTCCGAAGGCAATCGTCATTGCACTCCAGTGAAGATCCCCAGAGAAACGTTCACAGAGAGGATGCCAAGTAGCAAAGCATCATCAACGCCACATAATTCGAATTTCAATTGCGTGTCCTTGTGATTCTTGGTGAATGTCTCCAAGATGAACAAAATGGTGGTTTCTCAAAATAGAGGGTCTCCGAACTAACTGGTTTGTAACTACTAGTGAACTAGTGGTCCATTTTAGATGATTTAGGAGTACCCCTATTTAGAGAAACCACCAAATGACTAACAAATCATTCACAACCAGTATCGATGGCAGGGCAAGGCGCAGGTGCCAATGATTCCACGGTGCTCTAAGATGCCGGGCTGCTCCGGGGGAGGCGCTTCCTGCGTCGCAAGACCCGAAGCAACTGTGAAGCCACGTAGTCGTACAACCAGAAGTGGTGTGTCCAAAGAACCCGGGTACTACTTGGGTACTACTAGATCAGTATATGCATATTGTATAACTAATAGGGGATGATAACTAAGTGACAGTAGGGGATGTTTGTCCAAAGAACCCGGGTACAACTAGACCAGTATTTCTTTGACATTCTGCAGCTCGAAGGATTGGCCTTGTGCTGATCAGCTAGACCAGTATCTTGTACAACCACCTGGGTTCACAGTATTGACTCTATTAACAAAATCACCCAGGACATTACTAGGAGTAACCATAACAAGTGCATCATGAACAACATCGATACTGATCTAGTGCAGCAGATTCCAGTACAGCAGGCAGCGGGTCAAAACCCTTAGTCCCCCTGGTTCCCTTATCATTCACCATTGTTTTCCCTATGAATTTGTTGGTTCTTATCCCCCATGATTGGTTGGTTAATATTGACCCATAGTCTTATAGTTCGCCGACAAGTAAGCTGGAGCAACCATGGGATCATGTCACACGACCTCGGCCGAACTGCCAGGTAGTTATCCCAGCTCGCCATATAGTTGGCATATCCAATATCATTGTGAGTTATCATCCCCTAGTCTTAACCATTAATTAGCTATTCTTGGTTAAAACCTTGACCCATAGCCAGCACTTTGCCCACAGTGCGGGTGACACCAAGAACTCATGGGCCGTCCTCAACGGGCTCCAATGCTTCGAGCCTCAGTGCACAGGTGGTGAGGCTGTGAGTGATGGTTTAAGCGTGTTGTTGTTGTTGTTGTTGTTGATGATTTTACGATGATTAAATATGATTGACCATCATGATTTTGATGATTCATGATGGCTAATTCATGATTATGTATGATGATTTGCGATGACCTATGATGATTCTTGATGATTTATGATGACTCATGATTGTTCAGTGATGATTTATGATGGTTCATGATTGTGTTGTTGTGATTCATACTGGTTCAACTGAGGTGCTTTACGATGGTACTTGGGAATCAAATCCATGGTGTTTTACCCATGTGTTTGACAATTGTCTTCCACCATTAAAATAAAAAACCCATTCTGGCAATAAAACAACAACAAACAGGGCTCTTCCGTGATGACCATGTTGATATGGAACACAAACCAACAAAACACCTGCAGAATCCTGGGCACGCACAGTGTTGTCCGACGCAAATCGTCATGGCACTCCAGCGAAAATCCCCAGAGAAACGCTCGCAATGTAGGTACCAAGTAACACAGCATCATTTTGACGCCCCACCTGTGGGTCAAAGCCCTGTACCCCTGGTGTACCATCATTAACCAGCAAGTATTCCCTATACTTTTGTTGGCGAACTCATTCCCCACAAGTGGTTGGTACATATCGACCTATAGCCAAATATAGTTGGCATATCCAATAACATTGCCATTGATGGCGCTAGTCGTTATTCCCTGTCATTAAGCATTAACCAACTATTCAAAGATATTTCATCATTAACCCATTATCAACCATGAACCCTCGCTCGCCACATCGTTCCCATGTCAACGGTGTGTTCAGGCTGCCTCCGCTCTGAGCTGCCGGGCTGCGATAACTCCGGTGACTCTGGGGAAGGTGCTTCCTGCAGAGTCGCTGCCCTGTTTGGTGAAGCAAGTGTGAACCCAGGTAGGTAATGGGCCATAGGTCAATATTAACCAACCAATCATGGGGGATC
>VSDK01007389.1:6031-38537 GCA_009767595.1 Symbiodinium kawagutii | reverse complement strand
TCCAAACATATGACTTGCAACCGCAAGCTAAATGCAAGTATCAATTAGCCGCTCTTAACCATTATTCCAGGGCAAAACCATGTCTAGTTAACAACTATCAACCATTCATATTGCTGACCATTACTCACTAGCAACCACTATTGAAGATGATTAAACACTACTAACCTCTATCAACTACCATGGAGCATCAATACCTTAAGCACCCCCATATTTTTCTTTAGAAAGACCGTACATTCTTGAACAAGTCTAAATTTTCTTGAGAAAAAATCCTTGAACACATTTCAATTTTCTTGAGAAACTAACACAATTTCTTGAGCAAATCCAAATTTTACTGGGAAACAAACGGCAAATTTCGTGAAACACATCCATTTTCTCGAGAAAATAACAGAAGTTCATTTTCCCAAGAAAATAAAAGAATTTCTTGAACAAATCTAAATCTTCCTGAGAGAACAACAGAATTTCTTGAACAAATCCAAATTTTCTCGAGAAAACACACATTTTCTGGCAAAATGTCCTCTGGCTCCCCTGGCGCCTCCGTTTCGGCTGCGAATTCGCCCGGCGCAAATTGCACTTCGCCGCTCGGAGGCAAATTCACCTGGCAGGTATCGTGATGGTGAATGGTTCCATGTGGCTACTGACTGCTTGGTACTGATGGTTATACAACTAGTGGTTTCTCAGAATAAGGGACCCAAAAAATGGTTGGTTTATTGCTACTATAAATGACTACTAATGGATGATTGAGGGGTACCCCTATTTTGAGAAACACCCAACTGATTGCTTACGAGTGATGGTTACATACGCTTACTGATGAGTGAGGGTTGATGATGCTCACATATCTGATTACTGAATTGTTCATGCTGACAGTATGCTTGTTGAGTTTTCAGTGATAGTTACAGCAATGATTGTTTGATGCTTAAAGATTGCTTCTTAGGGATAGTGAACAATTGCTGATTGTGATGGTGCTTGTGAAACTAGGGCAGAACCAACGGCAAACACGTAGGTTTGAAAACCAACAAATACTGTAGTAGTCAGTTCTCATGATTCATCCTGCAAACAACAACCATCCGGAATAGCAGTACGAACAATGGCGATCGGTGGATCAAAAAATGGATGAGCGCAGTCCACGCGACCATCCAAAAAGGCCGCCCAAAACTGTTGTGGTTTCCCCGTTTGGCCAGAAACTTGGACGCTAAGTAATTAGGTACCAACATTTATTGGCAAAAAATCCCACCATGTCTAATGGGTACAACCCATATCTTGGCGGCTAAGGGTTTGGGGTGTAGCTGTTTTGTGATGACCCAACCCAACCAACCCAACGACTAACACAAGCGCAGCGCCTGAAAAGCCCAAGGGATGTGAGTGTCCTCGTTGGCGATCAAAGTGAAGCTAGCCTTGCGGATGTCTTCCTGGGTCCCGCGCTCGGAGCTGAGATCACAAAAAAAGGCAGGACTTGGTGGTCGTCGTTCCAACTTGGTGGTGCGAACAGCCAGCCCGTCAGGAAACATGTCATGCTTGTCAACCAAGCAGTTGTTAATAACTAGTAGGGGAAAAACAAATGTTTGAAACCACCACGTGGTCATGTCAATCTGTTTTTCATGACTGAAGGTTGGTATCAACAATCAACAAGATGGGGCCCTCCGGCCTTGCCATATGCATAAAGGCAATTGATGTCCTACGCATCCAACACCCAAATCTCAACCCCTCCTGCAACATCTGCAACCGCTCTGACCTCCGAAACTGGCCCTACCAGCTTTCAAGGTTTCTTGCTTCCTCAGAAGTGGCTAAGCTCATCTAAGATTGTTTGAGGGGATTCATCCGATGCCCAATCTTTCATCCAAGCGACCGAAGTGTAGTACACCAGTTCTCGATCCTGACCAGGCACTAGTCGCATTGCTGAAATGCTTGCCAAACCTTCCCGTACCTTTCCTGCAACCATGGATACCATCTCTGAACCCCAGCTGTTTGACTGGGAACTACTCTACCACTGTTGGCCTGCAGGCGGGTCACAACCCTCCCCTGCGGGGATTTTCACCAATGGTATGACTATGCAGTACCTGCTGATTGTTGAGTATCATTGACTGCGTGTATAGTGAACTCAGCATGACCACAGTGTACCACCATGTATCACCAGGGCTCTCCCCTGGAATTGACAAATGATGGTTTCCAGAACTGGTTGGCTCATGTCCACCAAAAAACCAACCTAAAAATCGCAAAAAAAAATGACAAAACGAAAAAGCTTTGAACACCCTGTGATGGCGACTTTTTCTTCAGTGCCTCTTTCTTGCTCCAATAGACGAGGCTGCCATTTTTCGCAACCCACATCTCGCGTTCGAACCTTGGCGAGTGAATGGGTTCTTGTGGATCAGCATACTGGTTGGTTGTGAGATTTGGCCATGCCTAGTGCCCGGAACATAGATATCGATGGGAAGCGATCGTCACTCGTTTTTTTTCGGTGGGGACCAGGTACAAGAGAGTCATTGACATCATCATTGAACTAGATTTGAAGAGGGGAAAAAATATCTTATGGCAACCATGTGATAACCATGATTACCAGGGCTGTAGACCTACCAAAACAACAAACATTCCGACTTAACATGTCCCAAACCTCAGCGTCTAAAGGTTTGAGGGAAGGATGGACAACTTGAATCCATCCACCAAACATGTGTCCCGACAGGGGTTACTGAACGCGGCATCCGTGTGCCCTAGTTTGTGAACCAATCCCGTGATCAAACTAGTCACTAACGGAGCTGTTGGGCTCTTCATCTAGCCTTACGTTGGTTGGTTGCTGGCCATATGGTTGGTTGATATTATTGGATATTATCACCTACCATCAACCATTGATCATTATCAACAATGGAAGGTTTCCCCCTACTCGTGTTGGTATTGGCCGCCAGCTGAAAGAATGACGATTTATCTTGGAAAATGAACAACTACTATAGTATATATTGGTTGGTGGTTTCAAGCCCTATGAAAAATATTAATCAACCAACCATTTGCTATTCAGTAATAAGGAAAAACAAAAAATGTTTCAAATTGCCAGCCAGCATAATACTTTGGAATCATTATATCAATTATATCCATTATCAATAATTGATGATTTCCCCCGTGGTGGGTCATGGTTTATACGAAACTTTGGAACGAGAACAGCAAGAACCGCAACAGGTTGACCAGCGCGACAAATCCTGGTCTGAAAACCCCCCAGGTCTCCAGCCAATCCTCGGCCTTCCTTCTGTCACCTTCGGCCTGAAAAACCCCGATGCGAAAATTGCACACCTCACATGGATGGTTAGTTGATGGTTATTTGATGGTTGGTTGATGGTCAGTTGATGGTTCTGTGATGGTTGGTTGATGGTTAGTTGATGGCTATGTGATGGTCAGGTGATGGTCATGTGATGGCCGGGTGATGGTTATGTGATTGTTGGTTGATGGTTATGTGATGGTTGAATGATGGCTAGTTCATGATCGGTTGATGGTTGTGAAAGAGAGTTGAAAATGGTTAGTGCTTGCTTGTTGATGGTTGGATAACGCAATGTTTATGGTTGTGTGAGGGTAAATGGATGGTTAGCTGATGATTGGTTGATGGTTGCGTGTTGATGAATTGAAGTTGGTGGATATGTGGTGGTTAGTTGATGGGTGGTTGATGGATAATTAGGAAGCGCAAACTGGTGGCGCTGAGGCCAACCCTGAGTAAAACCAAGGGGTTCTCCCATCGTTCTAGTTCAAGGGGAGGGGCCAAACGATAGTTTTTTATTACAATATCTGAGGGACTGTTCCAGGAAATGGTACCCCAGCATTCAGACTAAAAAATCTACCAAAATGATCCAAAATGCTCATGTTGACTAGCGAAACTAATTACACATTTTTGGGGCTAGCCATGGCCCAAGTAAGGGGTTTGCCCTAAATGAACCATGAGCCACGATCTAACACTCTGGTTGATCAATGATCCACTTATATAACTTATATATCAGTTGCAACTCCAATGCCGTCAAGTTTATCAACAGCACGAGGTTGTTACCCATGTTAATGACACAGTTCAGTGCATAGACCCGGGGGAACAACCAGGAGATCAACCTTCGAATGAGGGTTCCGTGCATCAAAGGGTTTTGTGGGGAACAACCAGGAGTGTTTCGGATTGTTTAGAGCATCAGGAATGTATACGGTAACTACATTTAAATATACGGATTTTTAAACATGCGAACTGGTATTTTAGACTACCTCCGGAAAGATTTTCCGTAGCCCGCCCGGCCACTTACACATACTCTTTGTGACTCTTGGTGGTTCTTGGTGGCTCTTGATGGTTCTTGGTGGTTTTGGGTGGTTCTTGGTGGCTCTTGATGGTTCTTGGTGGTTTTGGGTGGTTCTTGGTGGCTCTTGATGGTTCTTGGTGGTTTTGGGTGGTTCTTGGTGGCTCTTGATGGTTCTTGGTGGTTTTGGGTGGTTCTTGGTGGCTCTTGATGGTTCTTGGTGGTTTTGGGTGGTTCTTGGTGGCTCTTGATGGTTCTTGGTGGTTTTGGGTGGTTCTTGGTGGCTCTTGATGGTTCTTGGTGGTTCTTGGTGGTTTTGGGTGGTTCTTGGTGGCTCTTGATGGTTCTTGATGGTTCTTGGTGGTTCTCGGTGGCCACCAGCAACTACCAAGAGCCACCAAGGATCACCCAGAGCCATCAAGAACTGAATAGAGCGGTATACAGGATAATAAATCACATTTAGATATGCGGAATGGATCCAGCCATTTAAATATACGGACAGAACAGGTATTTCATACTACCTCCAGAGCCTCATGGCTTGGCCCGCCCTCCACATATTTAAATGTAGTTACCGTAGGCCAATAACATTGACGTACGATAACACACGATAAAACCACCTTGTGATGCATACAAATCCCTGACTGCCGCTTTCCATGTTTGATGGTGATTGAACATCCCCTGAATGAAAGAATTATCCAGTGGAACGTTGGATGTGTGACGTCCCGATTTCCATCACCATTCGCAGCTTTCCAAAATGTGTTGAGCTTGCCATGACAGCACTAAACCGCCCGCAGGTTTGTGACTTTTTTTTGGCCGGAAAGGCGGCAAAGGCACAGAATTTATCGACCAATTCATCTGGCAAACCAAGGGACCAACCTAGCCGTGATCTGAAGCACTCATAAGCACTCTACATAGTTGGATCCAACTATCCCAACAGGATTTCTGATCTCCGAAATGGCCCAATCAAGGCAGAAAAAACATGTAGTCATGCCCCGGCAACCAGTATTTTCAGCTCGCTCCAATGCGGCTGGGAAATCCCGAAGAGCTGAGGTGCCAACCAGAAACCAGCGACAGTTGTGACAAGTCACGTTGTCAGATCCAGTGTTTGATGCATTGTGAGTCATATTGTTCTATTAATTGTTATATACTTAATATTACTTAATATTGCCACGCATTGCCTTGCATAACCTTGAATAACCTTGTAATCAACAAAGATATATTTGAAACACACCTAAAAGCAGCACACTATCAGCACATATCAGCACTTTATGACCATTTTTCACCATCAAACCATCACAGGTGGACCACCACTCAGACGGTGCCAGCAGCCGTGGAAACGCCTTGACTTTCCATAGCTTTGCACGGAAGATGGGTGCAAACCTGGGCTACCCGTGCTGACCACAGGTGCGATATCCGCTGATTGTATCCCCATGTCCGGGGTATCCTGCTGGTTTACACCGGATTCATGAATCATGAATCATCGATGATGATGATGATGATGATGATGATGATGATGATGATGATGATGATGATGATAGTTGTGGTGGTGACAATGATGATGATTATAAAAAACACAAAAAACGTGGTCTTTGTTGTTGTTGTTGTGGTGGTGGTGGTGGTGGTGGTCGTCGTCGTCGTCGTCGTCGTCGTCGTCGTCGTCGTCGTCGTCCTCCCATTTAGAACATCCAAAACTGTCGCGATCCCACCAGTTTTTCTCAACTTTGACTTGCAAATGTGCTTCTCGCGAAAGCGCCGTGTACTTTTCGACCATATGACCTTCAAAACATGATTTTGACTTGCAAATGTGTTTCTCGCGACAAGACCGTGCACTTTTTCCAAAGCTTGACTTCCAAAAGTCGCACGGGCGTGTTTCTTTTTCAATGGCAGATTTGCTTCTCCGCACAGCGGCCTTCTGCAGAGTCCCTTCAGAATGGCAGTTCTTGACGATTTTTGACTTGCAAAAGTGTTTCTCACCAAAGCGGCCTGAGAGTTTTGCTTTCCGCACTCCGAACTGACCTCCTTTTTGATCCTTTTTCACCATCCCGGAGTCCCCAAAGCACAAGACGATGGAAAGACATGTAGCATTTGACGTGATTCCTATCAGTCTCGCATACACATCTCTTCTTCCCTGACATTATCACAGGCTACCTGCTGCTTTTTTAAAGTCGGACGTTTGACTTCCAAAGTTCCTTGGATTAAGACATGGCTGAAATTGAGTAGTCAGGTGATTCAGGGACGATTTCCCACTGCTGGACGTCTGAGGTCCTCCAAACTGCCGACCCCAAGGCTAACGCGGTTCCATTTCTGGAGAAACCCACCTTTTGGTTGACGAGAACGTAAGACTGGTGTACAACGGTATCTATCTACCTACCTCTATACGTGCACATGGGTGTTTCCCAAAATAGGGATACCCCAAAATCATCCTTTATTAGCCATGTATAGAAATAAACCAGCCATGTTTGGGGGTTCCCTAGCTTCAGAAACTCACAGCCATGTATGTATAGCAACAGCTATCACCAAAAGCCATGGGTGGCTTCTGGTGAAGATCCACACATCACCGGCGGCAGACCAGCAGCTGATGTTTCTTGTCGGCACCAACCTTCATGCGCCGATTTTTGACACTTAGCCTGCGCGGGGAACCGAGATCAAGGGCCCTGTATCTTTGATGGTCACCTCAGCTCATGCTGAAACTGATGGTTTATGGTCTACACGGGCCCCCAACCGCTTGTAAGTTGCTTTATGACTAATCTAACCAGGGTTAACTACCAGTTATAGGAGTTATAACCCAACTTATAAGTGGTTGGGGGCATTGTCCAACAGTTGCATGGCTTGTGTTTTCTCAAGACGTTGCAGCTCTTGAACCGTTCCGAGCAATATTTGCTGCTTGCCGATCATATTTTGTTTCGATGGCTGCCAAAATTGTGTGGCTGAGCGTCGTCGATCTGAGCATACTTCTACTGCTTGGTGGTTGAACCACCCCGTCAGGAAAAAATCTTCGTCAACCAACCACTTGCTAAGAATTACTATAGGCCAAAAAAAAATGTTTGAAACCATCAACCAGTTTTTTTATTATAATGAGGTTGCTATTACCTTCTGCCAAAACCGATTGCCATGCCTGAACTCCTTGATGTCAGCTGCGACATCGCCGCCCAATCTCATTGTTTGAATTGCACCTGGGGAAGCGGTTGAGGATGTTGCAGGTGTCTACCAAAACTCTTTGGGGCCATCCTTTCCACATGCAATGATCACTGTCAACTACAAAACATCAACTCTTCATTCTGATCATCAACCGTTCCGTGTGGGGAAAGCGGCGAGTTTGGGAGTGGACGCTCGCATTTGGGTCCGGCATGGGGGTTCCACTGCAAGGCCATCGCGTTGCCATGCGCATGAGGCCAATTGGCGAATTAGCACCACGATCAAAGCACTCTCAAACCATACATGCTGCAGTCACCTTCCATTCGCTCCCATGAAGCCTTGAATTTCTCCGCACGGCAATTTGAACTGTGGGAAACAGCAGAGTTTTCTCTTGACAAAAGGGACTTTGCATGACTTGGCTGGTGAATGATGTCAATGGCGACCCTGAACTTGAAGCTATGAGAGGTTATGTCTAGCACGAACGTAAAGCAGGCAGCACATGCGAACAGCTGGGCTATCACAGCTCTGCAAATTAGCTGAGAAGGTGACCATCCATCTTGGCAGTGTGCAGCAACAATCCCGTCCACTTCTCATACCTTAGCACGGAGCTTGGGCATACGATCAACACGCTGAAAAGCTGCCAGAGCCCCAGGTTCATCTTACCATCAACATCCATCAACTACAACTGCTGGTCTTGGGCAATAGCCATGTCATGATTCTTCTTCCCCTCGTTGGCTGCATGATGGCTGCATGTTTGACTCAGGTCTCGTGCGACGCTCAACTTTCCCAGTGGATTTTGCCGTGGATTCCGTCGACACTGCCAGTGAAATGGACCGGCTCTCCACCATAAACCACCAAAGCAAAAAGCGCCCTGACATAGCAAGGATCTGCTACGTCATGCTACGTCTCTATGCTTGGGGACCCTTGTGCAAATATTGTTCTCGATGTATTGATTATACATACTAGCACTTCGTGTGCAGCACAAATAGCAACGATTCCCAGGTTCTAGTGAAACTGTCTGTACTTAGCAATCATTGGGTCTAGAAGGGTGATGGGTACAATGACATCCACCCATGGATTCCCAATGACTCAGAGGATTTTGTGACCGCTTTGTTTTCTGCTTTGCTCTGAGATAGACTTGACACAGTGGCTACGTAGCCACAGGTCTAAGGAGGGGACTCTTCTGAAGACTCAGCTGAGAAAGAGATGTTGATATCCTCGCCACGAAGTCATCAGACATGTCGCAACCAAACTTGGTTTCACCAGTGATTCGGAGGGTACAGATTCTGACATCCTAAAACGAGTTGCTGAAAGAAACATGAGCGAAACAGAAAGTGCCATGATGTCTTCGCCAAGAGTGAGAATCAAATTAAGGGTCCCGCAGTAAAATTCAACCGGAAACGAGATTGCCATGTCTGCAACGACCTCGTAGAAAAGAAGCCCTTTGTCGAAGCCAGGATTGGTCATTTCCGAAGCTGGTAAAATATACATTGCCTCTTCTGGTTGCAAACCAATCAAATCGCTGATCTCTGCAAAGGTGCAACGTACCAACTTTAATTTACTACAGCGAATGACTCTCAACAAACAAGTCCAACAGTCGCTTACAAAGGTCAAACAATCCAAAACCTCATAAAACATCCTATTGTGTTGAGCGATCCTGAGACGTTCCAAATCAAATTTAGTCAGTCGCATCAAGTTCTGGAAAACTTAATGCTAAGGAAAAAGAAGTAGAGTGGTTGCCACAATTGGTCTTTCATTTATCTTTCAATCGGAAAGCATCATATAGCCTGACAATTAAACAGAATATATGCATACACATGTAGACATATATCATGCAATCAATGTAGCATTAAGATATCAACATGTGCGTACTTAAAAGATATATCGACAACTATTGTGATTGTGATAACGATCATATATGAACATCAATGTTATTCTCACCAAATCTACACAAATGCACACAAATACATATACATATCTATATGTCATTGATCTATCTATACATATACAGTATACATGTCAAATAAAAATTATAAGGATGTCATATATAAAACATGTATACAAATATGAATATATATATATATCTACATTCAGAAACAAAACATATGATTATATATATATATGCCATACACAGTGATATGTATATATACATATATAAATAGTTAGATTTATATACATGTATTTGGTACCATCTATGTGTACTTCAATTACTGCTGGCTTCCAAAGACACAAAACCAGCGCTTCGTTCGGCGTTCCAAGGCTTCGCTGGCGAACTGGTACCGTTGTGGCCGGTACTGCTGTCTTACTGGTGGTTCATAATGGTTGATAGTAGGGTACATAAATAGGGTACAACATGAATAGGGTACATGCATAGGGTACATAATGAGGTGTAATTAACCTATTCATATCTATTCACAATCATTGCATTCCTGGGTAGAGTATAACCTATTCATAATCATTGCATTGCTGTTCATAATAGGGTATACGATATACCAAAAAGCATAATAGAGTGTAATAATATTACAGTAATGGTCCATAATAGCCATTGACAATGGTTCATGATAGGGTATAACCAACAGCAATGGTTGAACAGCTACTAGTTTCTTAAGGCATAGAGAAGCCCAGAAATGGTTGGGTTATCACTATTAATGGTTTGATGCTGGATGATTTGGGGGGTCCCCTAATTTGAGAAACACCCATATTACTACTGGTTGGTGGTTTCAACTACTCGTTGGTGGTTATCAATATCAATCTTACTATGGCTTATGTGGACATATGGCTGTTTCTCAAAATAGCAGACCCCCCAAGAATGAATGGTTTGTTACTACAAATGGTTACTTAATAATCGATGATTTGGGGATACCCCTATGGCTTGAGAAACCAGCATAAGAATGGTTGCGGACTAGCAAACTTGTATCAATGGCAATAGAAAATAGCTACTGCACTACTGTATCATAGATCAACGTAAACAACGACCATTGACGGACATTCCTGTTTGGAGATCACTGGCAAAAACCAATATCTCTGGAACACTGGAACCCTAAAATATATCACTGGTAGCGGGGTTATCAAGCCCCGGCAAGCAATCATGATTCATGTCTATGTCCCCAAGAAGGGTGGATTGTGCTGTTGGGCTCCCCAGGCACTTCTCGTAACTACAACCTGCAACTGCAGATTTTCTGTTTCATGACTTCGGTAGGGCTATCAGTTCAGCCGGGTGTTACCCTGGCCACTGAACGGGTCGCCCAGACTTGCAATCCCTTGGGGAACCCAGGGATTTCCACCCGTTTTGGAGTTGTCTTCGCCTGGCCTATGTCCAAAAACGCATTGTTTCCCCACACCTTTCCATCGCTCATTCTTTCAGCAATTCTTTCGGCAGCTAGGGTGTACCAACCAGTCCTGGATATGGTCCTAACGCCTTTTGACAACAAAATATATACAGTAATTAAGGAGTAAACTGCAAACCACATCAAACCACAGCAAAACTCAGCTGGTCCTTTTCATGCTCATCATGAGCAGCACAATCCAACCTGGAACACCGGCACCGAGAAATGGCTATGGACCAGAGGGGTTGCCCGGCAGGGTAGCCTGCCTAGCCTTCGGAACATCACCCATGTTTTTTGGTGGTTTCTCAAAATAATAGGGGATAATAGGGGTACCCCTAAGTCATCCAATATGAATCATTCTTAGTAATAAACCATCCGTTCTTGGGGTTCCATACTTTGAGAATTCCCCACATATACCCGCAAGTTGCGAACCTGGGAACATGATGTGCTGAAACATCTTGGGAAGTCGCCAGCGATACGCCATGGTTTGCTCTTGGTTTTGAAGCAATATTCTGATTATGATCCGTATTCATAAAGCCCCATATAGATGGTAAGTTACCAGCTATTTGATTGGAAACTGATGGTGGCTTATTGATATGGATCAAACATGATGTTGTCATTTAGAGACAATCTGGAAGAACTCTGATTACATTCACTATAGCAAACTAATCATATCTAATTAATTATCATACGCTTTACTCCAGGCGTGACTTCACTATTTAAAAAATCTAGCGCACAAACTTTGCTACAGCAAACCCGGCGGATTTCTGCGAAGAATGCGCATGTAGAGTTGGATGACGTCGTTTTAGCTTATCTCATTCAGCTGTTCCCGGCATCAGTGAACTTCTCTATGAGTATTGACAAACAGATCTCGTTCTGTGGGGATCATCTCATTTGCCAACTATATCACTATGGATGAGAAGCGTGCTGAAATAGCGCAACCCCGCTAAGCCCCTTAATTACTTGCTGTGTATTCCGCAAAGTTTGATGGGTCAAGCATAGGAACAGCCTCAGGTTGCGTCCCACTCAAGATAAACATGCAGCCAAAAGATTCAACAATAACAGCCGCGTGTACAGTGTGCAGAAATACGTGTCCATCATCGTTGAATCACCAAAATACACTCGTAGATGGATGTGAATGGATGCTCATGGACGTGAATGGATGTGAATGGATGTGAATGGATGCGAATGGATGTGAATGGATGCGAATGGATGTGAATGGATGTGAATGGATGGATGTGAATGGATGTGAATGGAAATTAAACTGTGGCAGACCTTGGTAAACGTTGATAAACATTGGTAAACCTTACAACAGCAATACACCAACCACCAAGGATATCAGGCATCTATGGTGACGCGTGGAAGCCTCAAGGAAGACCGCAACGGTAGGGCACGGTCGCCCGCCCGCCTAAAAGCATTTTCCCGGGCCGCAGTGATGCGTGTCACCTGCGGACAAGGCACAGCATCAAGTTACCTGAAGAACTAGTAGCCACCCTCTCCAAGTTAGAGAAAGAACTGAGTCAGCAACCAAGATTCTTGAGATTGCACGGACCATAATCTCAACACAATTTTACCACCATATTTGGGGAGCCTAAACATGATCTGCTTGGCATTCTTTGAGCGATGAGCAATGGTGCTGGGTGAAGGAAAGATGTCCAAGATCCATGTGACTCTGGGGTGAATCTTGTGGCCAGGTAGTTTGAGATGAATGCCTGTGAACATGTTGAGATCTGAAAAAAAAACATTCTATTTCTGTTCACACCTGACCCATTTCCAACTGGCGTCACAGCTGTTTCCGAAGCAGTGTGAGGCTCCACACCTCGTGCAACAGTCTGCCGTAAGAAAGTTTCTTTCAAAACACTGGTTTATAGTAGAATATGGTTGTGAGTCAAAACCTCGTATCCCTGGTGAACATCCTGGAAATGACCAAAGTGGTCTTTGATGGGATTTTCACCGAACCATTTCTTGGTTGATCATATAATGTTGACCTGTGGCCATATATTTTGTTGGTCTATCCTCAATCATTGTTGGTTATCCCCTATTGTCAGCCATTAAGCAGCTAATTAACCCTCAGTTGCTTCTTAGTTGATCATTAGGCCCTATCATCCAACATTCATCCTTGCTACCATTGGTCATGATGAACCATTAGCATCAATTAGCCATTAAGTCAGCTGGGGGCATCTTCTGCCTTTGGCATCCTGTGGCTAGCATCCCAAGAACTGGTTGTAGAATCCTTCGACAAAGCTTCGTTGCCCGAGCTCAACCCGGTGCGACCTTGGCTCCAGTGAGTCTGGAACCGTCCACCAAGACCAAGCCTCAGCTCTGGCTGAAAAGAACTCTGCGAATCAATGAGGGGTTGCTTAGAATTGGGAAACGCAAAAAATGGATGGTGTATGATTGTTGAGTTTATTGCTAAACATGATGATTCTTGGATGGTTCGAGGCTACCTCCAGTTCAAGAAACACCCAGTCATGACCAGTCAAAGGCCCTTGAGTCTCGAAAGATCAAGCACCATGGCGTGATGGAAACCTGCCGGACTATTGGAAAATTGGTGCCGCCCAACTATCAAGGTGCCAAACTCTCACCGTCCATCGTGTCCTTTGCGTTGTGAACTCTTCAGCAGTGGAATTGAAATACCATGACTCACCATACAGCCAGGCATTTGCAAACAAATAGAGGACCAAATGACAACCCCCCAATACCAAAGCTTTCCATGGTGCAGCCAATGATATTCGTGGATACTCTCTATTTGATGACCTTTTCAGCTGGACAATGCGTTCTTGCATGCGTGATCAACCAAGTGACTGATTTGCAACCTCTGGTTACTTTCACCATCGGCTATATCCACAGCTGTTCTTTCAAGGATGGCTGGGACAAGCCCCAAGCGTTCACTCAACTGCTTCAGGGTCTTGTGTCTGTTGTCTCCACCCAGCACGAGGCTGGGCTCTACGGGGGCTGCAAGGCTCGCACGTTTGTTCTCTTTGATGCTGAAGTAGCACAAGGATCCATTGAATGCAACCTGAGCGCAGCTACCACGGGCGAGCACAGGTGCCTTTTTTCACTTCAAGTTTGTTGGATGGCATCGTAAACTACCAGATTTCTTCCCAAAAAACTAGCAAGAAAAACTGCATCAATCTTCATCAGACGGACTCACAACTACCACAACGAGCATACAAACCCAGCCATCTGCTGCCGAAAAGGATCCACCCGGCGCTAAAAGCTTTGCCAGGTCCCCAAGTTTCCAGTGCTTCGATGGTGTATGGATGGTTCGAATGGATCACAGATCCACTTGGTCTGCACTTGCCAGGTGGAGGGACCGATCTTATCTTATCTTGACCATTCTCAAGTGGTGACGGCACATGCTGAAGCGCTGGCACCACTCACACCAGGGGCTGGACCCACATGTCTCGCTTCAGCCAGTGCGCTGCTTCCTCACATCGGAGCTTTCGGGGGAAAATGGACATGCTTCGCACAAACTGATTTCGTGATCCAGGAAGTCGCCATTTGGAGTGAATTTGGCCCGGAATTTTGACGGGGATGGGCTGATTGTACAGTTTCATCATCTAGCAGCTATACAGTAATCTTATCATAACCAAGCATGTGCTTCCATGAGGTTTTCAAAAAGAAGTGTCAGGGAGTAGTTGCCCATCCAAAATCCAATTTTGTTCACCAATAGCGGCTGCTTCCTGCTGCATTATCTTGACTTTGGGAACTGTAGAGCTTCAAAACAGACTCCGAGATTTGCCAATCGCCGCTCCAAGTTGCAATGCCCCTATGCACTGCAACCAGAAAATAGATCACATGTCAGCCTAAGTGCCTTAAATCTCCTTCACCCATCCCATAGAGATTTTCAAACCACTCGATTCGCAAGCAAAGGGAGGCACATACCCATCATTTTGACTGTGAAACAAGGCAGGTTGCGAACAGAATCGTCCAGACCAGCGTAGAAAAATCTGTTTCCAAGTGCTTGTCCCATGATCATTGCGATTTTCAGCTCGAAACAGCCAGCCATCAGCTGAGCCATGCTGGTAGCAGCCGGGTTTGTCTCCGTAAAAAACCGTGGTCCAACCAAAGGCACACACGTGTAGGGGAAAGAACTTGGGGCACCACGGCTGAAGGGAAACACTGGGAGTGTAAATCTTGGGATGACACAACGCGCACCTCAAAGGGTTACCTGGTCACCAATCCCCTGTCCTGTGGATCGCCGTCGTTGTTCAACTTCCACAGAGTGCCCTTGAATTGCGGGGCCTCGCCAAAAGGTGCACCTTACATCAGACTCAATTCATCTCAATTCTAGAAGTCTACAGCTCTGGTCGGTGGTTTCAACCCTATTGAAAAATATGTTTGTCAACCAATGAACCATGTGGTAATTCCTTTGGAAAATCTAAGCATGTCAATCAAACCACCAACCAGAACTGGGTTGTTGGCTGAGGTTGCTTGGAAAATGGAACTTTTTGAACCGCATGAAATGCGTTCCAAAGAAAAACTGCTAACATACTATCAGCAGATCGGGGGAACCGGACCAACCGTTCCCGCATACTCATGAAGAGGATGACATGAAATTACATGTTCAGAAAACATCTCATCTCAGCCTAGTTTAAGTCATCCTATTATTGCTTTCAACTCGAGTTGCTGGTGGTTTTAATCATCCTCTCATCCCCAAGCATATTGATTCAATGGATGAGTTGATGTTAGTTTTCATTTATGGATGATAGTGGAGGTGGACCATAGTGGACACTGCCGCTGGCCAAGCCATTCGAGAGAGAGCCATTGAGAAATTGGGAGAACATTGGGAGAACACTGGGAGAACATTGGGACAACACTGGGAGAACACTGGGAAAACATGGACAACATTGGCAGAACATTGGGAGAACATGGACAATCCCAAATCAAAGTTGGCGATTCTAGACTTCATACATCTTTACACCTATTATATATTCCTATTAAATCCTATTGATTCAGTTTGTGATTCTTCCTCTGTGAAAGTTTCCCCGACGCCATCACCGAGGAGGGCGGCCGCTGCATCTCCCAGGGCTGGCTGCTGTACGTACAGCGCCTTGCTGGAGGTGTCTTCGATGCGATTTCTCGTGGTCCTTTCGACCTGCGCATTCTGATTCTCATGTCTTTTTTTCAAGCGGCAAACTTAACTTAAAGACCAGCAGTCTTTAAGAAGCACGCAGTGGTATTTTAGTGTTTTTGGTGGGTATTTTGGCGGTGGTGGTGGTGGGGGTGGGGGTGGTGGTTGTCGTTGTTGGTCCATCTTTGCACTTTTAGAAAACAATTCATTTTCTGCTTCTAAAACATCCGCTGCGGTACACTTGGGGACCTGATATTGTGCTGCTCCCTGGCTCGCGACTTCAGAGAAAATCATGAGCAAAGCGTTTCCATAGCCATGGTGGTGCCCGCCCACAGCTGGTCAACTCCCAATCAGCTTGGGGTGAACAGCTTGGGATACACCGTGCCCCATCCCCCGGCCCCGGTGTCTCCCCCGCAGTCCGTGTTCGAATGCTCAACCGTGGATGCCTGGCGGTCCGGGATGGGAGCTGGACAGAGAGATTTAGATGATATACAGTATACATTTGGACAGTCAACCGTATCAACATATATATATATATATTAATCAATTTATGTGATATAAAGAAGTATACACATATTAACACCTATACATCCAACAATGCATATATATATATGATTATATACAGTAAATACATGTTCATATATGTATGTAACTGGTATCTTTGTTCACCTCCCCCTTGAGACCTACCTGTCAGGCTTAAAACAAGAGCTCTTCCCACCAATCGTATGCAACTATCACTTCCAAACACTGTACAGGTCCACCCAGAGTGAAACCTTAGCGTGCTGTCATACCGCAATACAATTTCTTTAGTGTGGACTTCGATCCTTGCTATAGAATTCATAGAAAGGCTTTATTCCCTGAAAAGATACCGCACCAAAAGATGCCACTATATCAATATCTTCAAAGCGTCACCACTCTCACCAAATTCTCAAAATCAACAAAGCACATGGTGAATGCTTTTCAAAATGCAACCATGTTTCTTGTCGATTTGCACGACACAATGTTGCTGAACCGTACCCTTTTCTAGGAGTACGGTGTACTGCACATTTTGATTTTGAAGAACTCTTTAAACAATAAGTGTGTCTATTTTCAAACGCACATATAAACTTATCCATTTAGTTACAGAAAACACCCTGCTCAATATTGTGCACATGTTAAAAGATAGGGAGAAGAGCGAGCATCATCTAATTCACACTCCCCACTTCCCGAAAGGCCCAAAGACAGTGTATACCTTTCACCCCAAAATTCAAAATAATCCATGCAAATATCGGTAACTTGCAAAATGGTAGGTCTCAAAGGAGATTACCTTGTTGAATGTATATAGATATCTATATAAAGTGTAATCATAGAATCAGCAATATGTGTATACATGTCAACTTCTTTACACAATATATTGTAGATATGTGGTGTGCAAATATGTAAATATCTTCCGTCAGTGAGCCCGAATCATTTGAGTTGATTCCATGAACAAGGCAATCCATTGCAGCAATCAAGTAAGACCAGCGTCCTTGACAAAGAAACACTCACAATCAACTCAAAAAGGGATAGTCAGTCAATCTTAATACGATCCCCCAAGCCTGCACTCCTGTAAATAAATAGATCTGCATCTCTCTAACCACATATTGGCTGCTCACATCCATGTCTTTCTACACGTTGATTGGGAAGAAAGTCATCAAGTCCAGCTATGTTGGTTTCACGACCAATCGTTGAGGTCTCTTTCCGATCGTCTCTTTGGCCTCCATTCATTTCACTCCAAGTCCATACACCAGCTTAGCATCTGCCTTTGCAACCTTTTTGATCGACAATCCAAGGCAAAGCTGAAAGAAGCAGAATTAGCGCATGGACAGTGACTATATCTTTTGCATAAATAACGGTTTCATAATGTGTACAGTATATACTGTATCCTTTATATATACATATATATATATACAAATGTTTGAATATACGATATTAACATGAATATACATCAACCCATACAAATGACATATATATATATATATGTATTATGTTCTTATATAATAATATAATATAAATATATATAATATGATAAAAAATATGTATACATATTTTGTAGAGGAAATTTCATCTGGACTTCACATGACTTCAAGTTGTGTGTAGGTCCAAGGTCTGCGGCGCACCCGGTGACTGTCGGACTCCAAATAGGGATCTGAGAGGCACTGCGCCAAGGTCTTCCTGCCGCAGCACCGTGTTGGAAGGCCCACCGGAGCAAGGCACCAACAAATGCTGTGACGCGAAGACTGGTTGAATGGTTGATATATGTTGGTTATATGAAACTGATATGATTATTATGGTTGATTAGTGTTGGTTATATGCAACTGATATGCCTTGGTGATCATATCAAATGGTAGATAGTTACATATAGGCTATAGTCATGATTGAGTTACACCATAATTCTCCAACAATCAACACTGGCTAGAGTCATGATTGGTTTATCAACCATATGTAATCCCTTCCCCCTATTACTAAACCTTCCCCCCCTCCCCAAATACTAAGCGCCCCAAGGGTTTTTTAATATTAGGGGGGGTTTAATATTAGAGGACCCTAATATTAAATCTGGGACCCTATTAACAAAAACCATTTGAGCGTTGAATATTTGCCTTTTTAATTTCTTGTATTAACACCTATTCAAAAATTGCAAAAACCAACTGCACGAAAGGGACCCTAATATTAAATTTAGGACCCTAATGATAAAACCATTTGAACGTTGAAGATTTGCCTTTTTAAATTCTTTATTAAAACTTATTCGAAAATTTCAAACACCAATTGCACGAAGGGGACCCTAATATTAAATTTAGGATCCTAATGATAAAAACCATTTGAGCGTTGAATATTTGCCTTTTTAAATTCTTTATTAAAACCTATTCAAAAATTGCAAAAACCAATTGCCCGAAGGGGTCCCTAATATTAAATTTAGGACCCTAATGATAAAAACCATTTTGGCGCTTAGGACCCTAATACTAAACCCCTGAAGCCAAGGGGTTTTTAATAATAGGGGGGAAACCGTTGGTTGGGGCATGTTGTTTTCCTTTTAGTTTTCAATTGCCACAATTGAAAATACAATTGACCAAAACAAAAAAAATAAAGAAGTGCACCCCCAAGGTGGTTTTTTATAATTAGGGGGGTTTGGTAATAGGGGGAAGGGATTAATTCAAAGTTGCGTATCTATGAGTTTATCTTGATTGGTTGATATATGCAACTGATATGGTTGATGAATGTTGATTACATGCAACTTATAATGATTGATTGATCAAAAATTAAATCGATTATCAACTCATGGTTGATTAAATTGATCATATGCAACTAATATTGCGTAGTCATGGTTGATTAATATTGATTGTTGGAGAATAATGGCTACTTCATGGCCAGATACCAACTAACAATGGTTAATTAACTGATCACCAACCAATAATGGTGAATCATCCACTAAACATGGTTAGTATTGGTGAGTTAACATGTTTTTGAGAATGGTTCTGGTAGATTGCCTGGCTGTAGTACCTACCTTGCTTTGTCACCAAAGCAATCAACCACGACCCCAAAACATTCAGAAAGGGTGCCTGATGCCTATACTTGACTGACGCAGAAGAGCATGATTCAGAAATATTGAGAATATACACATCCATTGTTTACACTGATATTTCGCAACGAATCCTACCACATCCCAAAACGCCCAAACGAACAACGACCATGTTTGCCATGTAACTTTGACTCTTTCTTCAAAGTCCATCACCAACATTCACCAACCACAAAGTAAATCAAGTAAGTAATAAATATAAATAAAGTAAATGCTCGTACCCACTCCGCGTTGCTTCTCATGCAGCTTGCGCACTTGACCTAGATTTGCGTCCACACAAAAACTGTACTCTGAAACTTGCGCTCAAGTCTGTGCCCAGGGGACAGGCCTCTGGTTGTGATCGCAAACCAGCAAGGACCCAACCAGCATCTTATGGAAGCCATCATCAAACCTGGCAGCGGTGCAGATTGGCTCCCAAAGCTGTACAGAATTGGGCTTTGTATGAATGATCAACAGCAAACATGAAACACCCAATGTCGTATTGTATGGCCGAAAGCCGCGTGTCAAACCATCCGCAATCATCCAAGCTGTGGGATGTTTGATTAATACTGTGGCTTGAAGCCAGTTGAGGCATCGCAAATCTTACCAGGCCTTGGTATGTACGAGCCAGTTCCCCGGTTTTGCAGCTATCCCAACTCTGGTCTCATCAAAGTTCAACTGGTGAACATGGTGCGACACCAACAGTAACAAATGGAACTTGCCGCAAACGGAGCAGCAGGGAATACAATGAAGCCAACTAGCTGCTCTTTGATCTTCAAACCAGTGCTGCCTGGGATGTTCTTTCCCACGTGTAGACAACTGCCGGCTACAAATGACTGTTCCTCGCTGGTAACGATCATTTCCTGCATCACGAATGTTTTTGTTTGGGAAAGGGTGGTCCTGGGTGTTATCAAAGCACAGCTTCTTGCTGGCTTTCCCGATCGCAGAAAAGGAAAGCTACTAAGTAGTTCACTTGGGATGTTTAACACACACGTTGCAGCAATGGCTGGTAGACCCAATAAGCAAACTCCCAGATTGATCCAAGTTGAGTAAGGGACTCTGACTCCCACCGAATATGACTCACGCATCCATTTTGACGGTCTGATTGCTTGCTAGGCTAGGTAAACCTTGTTGCCTAGGAACCGCACCACACTTGTCAAATGGCGGCTGCTGAAAAAAGAGGACCCCGAAAATGGTTGGTTTATCATATAGTCGAAATGCTTTACATAAGGATTGTTTGGGGGGTCCCCTATTTTGAGAAAGACCCAAATGGGTGGACTGAAGCCAAATGCGACGACGGGACCCACCACCACAGCAGGAAAAAGGCGCTGGCCTCTCTATGGTCTTCGGCAGGGGTGCCTGGCCATGTCTTGGATCTCTGACGGTGACCATGTGCAAACTCAAGCTCTCAACTTCCAAAATGATGACTGGTTGGTGGTTGAACCACCCCTTCATGAAACATCTATTCAAAATATCATTGTCAACCAACCATTTGCTAGTAATCAGATCCGAATTTACTGAAAACCACCAACCCCCCAGCCCCCACAAAAACTGTGGAACCGATGAGATCGGTGGCTTCCAATCGTGATGCTAGGCATCGCACTTTGTGGTCTATCCTATGGACAGCATCTCTAGTCACTACTAGTCATATCAACCATAGAACTTGTACTTACCCAACAAATCCCAATAGTACTGTAGTACATTTTTTCCTTTCGTAGCATTCAACCAGGTCATGCTTGGTCAGTATGTAATGTATAGAAAGGTGATAACAGTGATAATGACGACGACGATGATGATGGGTCGCCTGTTCTTCTTTTATCATCTATCTGCCACTGATAAGTTGGCTTTCTTTCAGCAGTGCTCACCTCTCAGAATCATCAACGGTTTGTTGTGGTCAGGGTGAGGATGTTGCTGCTGTTCCGGCTTCATCTTGAAGGATCTCGGGCAGCAGGAATCTCCGGGTCCACCATTTTTTGATGAGCTTGGCATATGTCCTGGGGTTGTTTGCAGCCCAAACCCACCCTGGGAGCTTGGGCTGCAACCCACCCACCGTTGTTAGCTTCGGAAATGGCAAGCAACTTTCCTTTGGCTTCCAATTTTCCGCATAGGTGGTCCTTATTATTGTACCTAGGTTTCAACATGTTTCCACCCACCTTTCCTCAAAACTGCGCCAGGGCCTTGGTGATGCTTCCGAGCCAATCCATGAAGAGAAAACCCGCCTGCCCAAACGAGGCACCCGCGAACAGGGACTAGGCTGCCATGATGGTCGCTCCCCAGGCATATGGTGGTGTCTCAACATAGGGGTACTCCAAAATCATCCAATATCAATCAGCTATAGTAATAAACCAACCATTTTAAGGAGTTCCCTATCCCAAGAAACACCCATATAATATAGTACAGATATATATGTATATATACACAATCAACCGACAAACACTTTTCACCATTGCTGTTCCTCACTACATTGAAACAGTCCATCATCGAAACACCAAATTCCGAATGCCTAGTATGTATCCCTGGTGTACCATCATTTTTTGTTATTGTCCAGCTTGATAAATGGCTAATAACCAATGTGGGGAGCATAAGTTGTACCAAGTATCCCCCCATGTGCCATCGTTGATGTACCAAGTTTCCCCCCATGGCAAAGAACCCAGGGCGCCAAATATGCAAACCGAACCCCGCCACGTTTGAATTCTAAGCAGCACAAATCCGGCCGCGTTCAGGTCCCCCAGGTGCAGTTGCGGAAACGAAACCCAGCTGTGAAGGGTGGCAACACAAACACGACTAATACACGCCCATGCCCCATATATCATATACTACACTATTACTGTATTGTGACAAAACCATTACTATAGAATTACTGCTACTCTACTCTTGATACACTATCATTTGCTGTTACTGTGCTACTACTACACGATCACTATTGCTAGACTATACTTGACCATGCAATGCCGTGCTTTACTGTGCTATACATACGAAACAATACATGACATACATGACATTGCATAATATTACATTGCATCACATTACATCACAATACAATACATTGAATTACATTACATTACAATACATTACAATACGATACAACACAGTGCATAATATAAAATTACATAACACAACATTACATTACATGACATTACATTACGACACAATACATTCCATCACATTGCATACAAACAAACGTAAATACATGGCAAAAACACTTATAAACCACCTGCAAACACCCACAAACCATCAAACAGTTTGGCAAAGAAACCACGGATTTGAGGGCACCACCATGGAAACCTGGTGATGTGTTAATTTCCTCTGGGCTCCATTTGCCTCTGGATGCTCGGATGTACCTGGGTATGACTTTTGACATTTTGTGGTCTAATGACCATGGTAGGCTATGCGGCTATCCATACATGGGGTTGTCCATTAATGTGATATATGGGGTTGTCCATGGTTTACATTGGTGATAACCCCAGCTTATGACATATCTGAGGGGGTTGTCCATTGATATTGTACCCCAAGCTTGCTGGTTGGCTCCCGTATTTGTAATGACCACATGGGGATGATGAACCAAGTGGTCATTGTAAATACGTTTACCAACCCTCGAATTGTCATTGGTAGAACCTTGTCCAAACAAAAAAATATTATAAATATTCATCTAATGAATAAAAGGAAAACCCCATATGTTTTAACTGATTGTGACCTTATCCCCACAATGCCCTTGGTTGTCGTTGGCGATCAAACCATGTCAATACGTTGGTTCTCTCCTCCTTTCCGGGCTTTCTGAACCACTACTACGGCCACATCCGGCCACCCTTTGCGGCTGCCGGCCTCTTTATGCGAGTGTCCATTGCGCAGGAAGTTGGCGTACATAGGCTTCAGCACTGCCTGGGGGCCATGGCTGCAAAAGGTGGACCGTGTTTGATGTTGCTTGTGTTGCTGTTGCTGTCGCTGTCGCTGTGGCTGTTTGTTGCTGTTTGTTGATGTTTGCTGTTGATGTTTGCTGTCGCTGTCGCTGTTGCTGTTTGCTGTTGGTGTTTGTTGTTGGTTGCTGTTGCTGTTGGTGTTTGTTGGTGTTGCTGTTTCTGATGCTGTTGGTCGCTGTTGCTGTTGCAGTTGCTGTTGCTGCTGCTGCTGCTGCTGTTGCTTTTTGTTGTTGGTTGCTGTTGCTCGTTGCTGGTGCTTTTTGTTGTTGGTTGCTGTTGCTGTTGCTGTTGCTCGTTGCTGTTGTTTTTTGTTGGTTGCTGTTGCTGTTGCTGTTGCTCTTTGCTGTTTGTTGTTGGTTGCTGTTGTTGTTGCTGTTGCTCTTTGCTGTTTGTTGTTGGTTGCTCTTGCCGTTGCTCTTGCTGTTTGTTGTTCGTTACTGTTGCTGTTGCTGTTGCTGTTGGTGTTTGCTGTTGTTGTTGTTGTTGATGTTGTTGTTGTGGTTCTTGTTGCGTTGGTATTTGGCACTACAAGCTACTAGTAACAACCATCAAGAAGTAGCCATCAGTGCCATCAGCAAGTAGTAGCCAACAACAATCACTTTGGTAGCCAATAATAATAGGCAGTCACTGTTGTAGGTTAGGTATTGGTTACCGTTGGCCAGCATTTTTATCCAATAACAAATAAAAGATTCTAATGACTGCAACGAACAACTATCTGTCCATCTATTTATGAGATAGATTGATCCTGATCGATCGATCCATATGGGATTGTGCATAAGTTATCAAAAAGATACTGTGTACTTCCGGAGTACTCCCGTCCAAAGTAGAAATGCTCACTTTCTGAGGGATATCTGGGGATGTTCTCTGCTCCCCACATGGCCAGTCTCAGGCTCTCACGTCTAAGGTGGCCAGTTCGCAGACCGTCATCCCAACACTCCACACCTCGGGGGGCGTGTTGGGCTCAGCTCAGAGGTTCACCACACAATGGGCTCAGCAATGAAGGAAACATAATGAGGGAACCATAGGGAAACAAGTGGCAAAAGGCAACATCAACTTGGAACAACTGGCACAAATCTAGCGTACATAGGAAACTATTAATTTAGAACTCGAGCTGGACACGGAGAGGTAGAGTTTGCAACATAGCAAGCAGAAACAACTGGCAACAAGAACAACCTGTCAACAAGTAGGTCAACTGGGAACAATTTGCAAAAATGTACAGCAGCATTTTGCCGGTGTTTTGGTGAAGGTGGTGGTGGTGTGCAGGCGCTTTCGCTTGCAGTTTAGGTGGCTTTTCGTTTTAGTGTTGGTGCCAGGGTATTAAAAGAGACGCAGCGAATTCCACGCAGGCAATCCTGCGCCTGCCACACAAAGTTTGATCTGCACGGTGCGAGGAGCAGGGTGACGCACCTAGAACCGCTCCACTGAACGACCCACGCATCAGCCGCGCACGACAACGAAAAGACTTGAACACAAGTCAAGCTCCCAGAGCCCCAAGGGGAACCCCTGGCTACCTAGGAAAAATACAAACCATTTGACCATCATTACACAACCATAAACCATCATGGACCAAATTCGTGCTTCATCCATGTGGTGACTGTTTCCTACTCCATTGATATTTGCACTACTAGAAATAGTTGTTGCTGGGAGAGTTTTGCACCAGCTAGGGCTAGGGAATACACATTGTTGGCATACCCCTAGTGTGTCAATCGTGGATTAAAATCATTGTTGACCACCATTGAACCACTATCATCTAATATTGATCCGCGTTAACGGTGGGTAACCAACAACTATGAAGCATGCCCTACCAACAATTGTGAATCAGCATTGACCAACAAGTACCCACATTTGACCGCTAATATCGAGAAGCAATAACCAACTGGTGGCTTCTTCAAACATTTCACCTGCAAGGTTAGGTGTATTACTATAAATGATGAATCCAAGGAGAGATGGGACCCGACCACGCAGTCGGCCTTGCACGTAATTCTAGAATTCAACCTGCTTGGAGGTTGCGTCTAACCCAGACCCGGAGCCTTCAGAAAGAAAAGAAAGAAAGATTAACAAAGTGGATGGGGTATGATGGGGTCCCATATGACTTGAGACCCAACTGATACGACTACCAACGAGAAACCACGAGAAATGACCATACGAGGCCCGGGCGTCCAGGTGAGGATTCACGGTGATCTTTGACCTAGCTGCTGTGGCGAAGGCCAGCCAAATGTGGGCAGCCCTTTTTCGATGGGATGTGATTCACATTTAACACACACATGTACACAATAGTGAAAGATAAATGATACGGATAATGGTACGCATACATACATCATTACATTACATTACATTACATTACATTACATTACATTACATTACATTACATTACATTACATTACATTACATTACATTACATTACATTACATTACATTACATTACATTACATTACATTACATTACATTACATTACATTACATTACATTACATTACATTACATTACATTACATTACATTACATTACATTACATTACATTACATTACATTACATTACATTACATTACATTACATTACATTACATTACATTACATTACATTACATTACATTACATTACATTACATTACATTACATTACATTACATTACATTACATTACATTACATTACATTACATTACATTACATTACATTACATTACATTACATTACATTACATTACATTACATTACATTACATTACATTACATTACATTACATTACATTACATTACATTACATTACATTACATTACACATTACATTACATTACATTACATATTACATTACATTACATTACATTACATTACATTACATTACATTACATTACATTACACATTACACATTACATTACACATTACATTACATTACATTACATTACATTACATATTACATTACATAATTACATTACCTTACGTTACGTTACGTTACGTTACGTTACATTACATTACATTACATTACATACATTACGTTACATTACATTACATTACATTACATACATTACATTACATTACATACATACATTACATTACATACATTACGTTACATTACATACATTACATTACATTACATTACATTACATTACATTACATTACATTACATTAAATTACATTACATTACATTACATTACATTAAATTACATTACATTACATTACATTACATTAAATTACATTACATTACATTACATTCCATCGCATCGCGCGCATCGCATCGCATCGCATCGCATCGCATCGCATCGCATCGCATCGCATTGCATTACATTACATTACATATGTATATATATATATATATTTATATGTATATTTAAAAACATTTATATTATCCAAGGAAGTTGGGAAGTCGTCAAATTGCCGACTTATGGAAAATCGCAGGAGGTAGTAGTATATGAAGACATATGTCAATACACCCGTACGTATATATATATATATACTTATATTATATATCATATATCATATATATATATATATAATATGTGTATACAAAGAATACATCAATTTTACTCATCCATCCATTTCTCTTGCTTTCTTTAATCTCCATATGCGCTCTGCTGCAGGAGTAGACATTTCATGACATTTCTAGAGTGGACATCTTTGATTTCCCGTGTCTGGCACGGGTGAATTCACATTGCGCTAACTCGAATGTAGCAAAAATACAACGTCTACCGCCTATCAAACCTATCAAAAAATCATTACAATGTGGATGACTGGAGGTCATGATTCTGCTGCATTTTTTTGTGTGAGGTGCAGCTCAACCAATCGCAACCCCCCTGGTCTTGAGCATTGAGAGCTGGCCAATAATAGCAGCAACCTGGCCAAAAGGTTGTTGAGGGCCGCCTGTAAATGCTCCGCACACTGGCATACTGTAGAATCATCCTATGATCCGCTCTCACGTTCATCGACATGGGATGTATTTCAAGGGGTAACAACTACAACGCCAAGCTTTTGTATACAGTGCGATTGCCGTGGAACTTTCAGCACTGCTTCAAAGAAGTCTGGAGACCATTTCGAAGTTTTTCCTGCCTGCAATGTGTTGCAATGTGAGGGTTGTTAGATTTTATCAGAGCTATCTTCTCATCCTCCGTCTTCTCATCCTCCTTCTTCCAACTGCGAGCTCCAGATCCCAGTGGGCTCTGCCAAACCCAACCACAACCACAAGCTCCAAATCGCAGTGGGCACTGCCGGACCCGAACCATATAATATACCTAGAGCCGTCAATCCCAATGCCAGATAGAATTAAAATGTCCGAAGATATGTGAGATACAACGCCAAAAGAATGTCAGAAAACATGATAGAACGCCAGAAGGTATGCCCGTCAGAAGATATGCCAAATAGAATGCTAGAAGATATGCGAGAGAGAATGGTCAGAAAGAATGGCATAATATCTTAGAACATATATTGCCAGAAATCATATCAGATTGGTATGTGACTTTATCTTGAAATTCTGGCTACTAGTATGCTATGATTGCAGGAGTCGTTGGATTCGTCATACTTCTGGGTTGAATCCTTCTACTGTGTTGCTAGAATCATCACGATATATTCGTGGTGAAATCCATGTGCTCCTCCATGTAAAATACTCTGAAATTAATATATTTCCACATATTTCCTTGTTTATTTGGCTGTGGGTCAAAACCCTGTACGGTTCCCCCATCACTAACCATTCTTTTCCCTATCATTGGTTGGTTACTATCCCCCATTATTGGTTGGTTAATTATATTGACCCATAGCCATTTCAATTTCCACTGAGTTGCTTCACAACTAGCAGCACCCTCTTGCCCGCCCGAAGCGGCTGCCGCAACGGCTGCCGGCTCGGCTCCCCACTCGCTCTCCTCGATGAGAAATCGAGCCTCAGCATCGACACATCAGGTTGAGACAGGGTGGCGCTTGGCAACAACCAAATTGGTGGTGTCTTGAAATGAGGGACCCCATTTCATGGTTGGTTTAGTGCTATAATTGACTAATCTGAAGGATGATTGAGGGGTACTCCTATTTTGAGAAACACTAGTATTATCGACCAGTGTGTCAACCATTGGTATCAACATGTGAATGTCTCTCAAGTCATAGGGGTACCGGCAAGTCATTCAGTTTATGAACCCCTTGTATAGAAATAAACCAACCATTTTTATCCATTTTTCGGGTGCCTCCATTTTGAGAAACCACCATCTGGTTGGTATATCCCCTATCATTGTTGGTTACTTTCCCCTACTGTCAACCATTAATCAATAATGATTAGAACTTGTTCAATAATTGTGAATAACTATTAATAACCATTAATGGTATCAATTATCACTGACCATTAATGAGTTAGTTATCGGCATCTTTTTTTGTAATTTTCTAATGGTTCGAACTAGCCAACATGTATCCACAATCACCAATCCAAGACTTTTCGCCGATGCAGCAGGGTACATCAAGCTGCTAGCGAACACGCAGACCCAAAAATTCCAGGTTCGGTGCTGTTTTTTTATGCAAGTGGCACTGCTCATCCAAATCCATCAAAGCCAAACATAAATCATGAGGATTGAATATCATTCTGAATAAATCATAAATCCAATTATTCCAATTCCAAGTCCAATTTGCGCTTGTGCAGCAAATTAAATCATCATAGATCCAATTCTATCAAGGGAATGACGCTGTGCTGGTCCGAGGCCAAGCTGGCTTCCGAACCCATTCTGGAGCGCAGTAGCACGGAGAAAAGGAGATGGAGGAGTCCTGCCCAAATCAACAACCATCAACCAGCAATGAGGATCAGCGCGATTGTTGTTTTTGATTGTTTTTGATTACCATGATGAATTCGAATGAATCAACTAGGACTTTGAGAGTTTTCTGCCTCCGCAGAAAAGGCGAGATTGATCCTGCTAACTGCTCATCATAGCCATGATTTCAGCAGTAGGCAGCCCTGGCACTAGTGAGGCTTGAATGAACGGGGCCCAGCCCACTGCAGGAGTTCCCCACAAGTGCAGGACGCATCCAAATCAACAATGTCAAAGTGTGAACAACCACAACCAGCCCTGCTACATCCTGCTATCTTACTTTGCGGTTTCCCATGGTTTTGCATTGATGAAGAATTCGATGATGCATTCGGTTTTTGTTTTTCAGATTCCGGACGCATGATCATCAACAGTTGCCCTGATAGCCAACGCTCGGAGGTATGTTATTAGTTCACCCTACGGTAGTGAAGATCACTGAGACGATCGCTGCCTGCAATGCCAAAATGTTCCAAAGGATTCGTGTCTGTCCCGATCTCATCAAGATTTCATCAACTGCAAGGGCGCATCGAAAACTACACCATTTCATGGTGTCAAAAGCTATTTCTATTCCTATTTCTAAGCAAATACTGATCGAAATGAAACAAACTAAGGAGACACAAGTCTGGTTGAATAAGAGTTGTGATGCTGGGTCATCAATGCCTGTAATCCTCAGAAACTTATTGAGTACTCGTGTCATGAACATGCTGGACAGCACCCCTTAGATCCTGGTAGCAAAGTCCTCCTCACCAACGCAGCGCACCATCAGCACAAACCATCAACACCAGCCATCAACCAACAGCCACCAACCACCAGCAACCATCAAGCAGTATTAATTCAATCATAAACCACTCATAAACCATACCAATACGTGAATCACGGTGAATCCCCATGATCAGCGAGTAATGATCAAGCAACCCATCAACCAAGACCGCTGTCCTGGATAGAGATTTCACTCCCAGCAGGGACGCAACCATCCACGTCGATCAGCTTCAAGCGGCCTACGGCTTCATAAACAGAAGCTGCACAGCTTTCAGGGTACGTGTGACAGCCAATGGTTCATCAATGCTCCATAGTTCATAGTTGATGGTGGTTACACCAATTGTGATCAATAATTGATGGGTTTAATCATTAGGTTTATCGTATGGTTTCTTGATTCTCTAGTGGGTGGCCATCCAGCAGTATCAGCATTCAATGCCTCGGCCATCAATTGCCTATGGAAAATAAAGTGGCTGTGGGTCAAAACCCCGTACCCCTGCTTCCCCATCACTAACCATTGTTTTCCCTATAGTTTGTTGGTTATTATCCACCATTGTTGGTTGGTTAATATTGACCCATACCCAAGTGAACATCACCAACAGCCTCTGATAGTTGTGTGACCACCATTTTGGATGGGATGTTCAGGTCCCGGGTCAAGAGCGTTGCGGACCCTGGAGTGATCTTGCCATGATTCGGCATGCAGAAGGTGGGTGATAATGCATGCACAGAATGGGATGAGATGGATTGATGGGTTATAACCGCACTGGACAAGGCTTACAATGCTTATGTGCTCAGGTGAATGACTACAGTAGGTCTGGGAAAGCGGCAGAAATATGCAGGACTTAGTCGCGAGTGTCCAAAGCGAACCCCGATCCAGGCCATGACAATGGTGGCGTGACAACCAACCCAAAGAATATGTGGAGCAATGACCAATGGCTGTAAAAGCCAAGGCCGGATCACTGAGTACATCTTGGGATTCTGCAGACTCTCAGTTCATGGTTCTGATGACGTCTTTTGATGACATGGCAAGTAGCACGTCCCACTATAATCATTGTCATCATCATCATCATCATCATCATCATCATCACCATCATCATCATCATTATCGTCATCATCATCATCATCATCATCATCATCATCATCATCATCATCATCATCATCATCATCACTAATTATCCTTGATCCTTATCCTCAGAAACAACAATAGCTGGCAGTTCACGCCATCTTGCAGTTGAAAATAGCCGAAACATGGTCCAGCCCTCCTATCATTTGAAGAGTTGCCAATTGCTTTGCAGGTTCCGCTCTCATGGGGGTCGTCCATGGAAAATCAATCAACGGTCACTGGTCAAGCGAACTACTCGTAGTCAAGGCCCAGCGATGAGCCATGTGGGGGCCCAGTCGCTCTGCCACTGTAAGTCGCGTCGATTCCACTGTACCATGATGGTTTGGGGGTCGAAACGCGGCTGAAGTTGCTGCCAAGGTGCCATTGAACATCATGAGATTCTCAGGTTTCAGATCCAAGTGCACCAGCCTGGCTGGGATGACGAGGGGATACTCCAAGGAGGGGAAAAACTCCAATGGTGGATCGTATGAGTAATGATAGGTAGTGATGAAGTAAATTAAGTATACTTGATCATGACTAATGATGTGGAGTAGTTGAAAATCCAATGTTGGGAATGAATGATGATGAATGAAAGGTGATGATGACCTATGCTGATTCCTCCCATTGGCTATGCCTGAACCGAGTTGGTAATGATGAATTCATGGGTGATGTTTGCGAACATCACTCTGGGGAGGACACCAACGGGCGCGCTCGGTCAATGAGACCAGCTGGGGCCCCACAAGAACCCCCACACCACGAGTATCCAAAAAAACATACCTGACAATGAACAACTACCAAAAAAATCAATATGAACATGCTTCTGCTTATGTAGGATTGATTCACTGATAATGGTTGCTCGAAGGTGGAGAAATGGGAAGTATCAAAACCATAAGCAACATACCGACGTTGCGACGAGAAGTGTTTCATCGAAAGGAAATCCCATGAGCAGCAACGGTGCAGGTGGCAGCTCACTCATGGTAACTCAGGGTTGCCCTCTGGCAAACTAATCTGAAAGCTAAACATGACCATGCTTATAGGTCAATCAGCGTTGAATGGCGGATTTTCCACTTCTAGTTGAGTTTACTACAATGTAACTCAGTGATGAAAAAAATGCAATCCAACCCTTCGAAGTAAAGTAGTTGGTCAATCATCCAATAATGAGCTACATTAAAATCCCAGCAAATTTGCCAAGAATCATGAGAACAACCCATCAACAATGTTTTCCACTCATGCCAAAGGGTCATTTCTGTACCTCAAACCAGGGAGCATGTGGCTCAAAATGACCGCACCCAATGCCAACAACAAACAAACCATTCCATTTATACATGTAATATGTATAGAACCTTTACATATGCAACAAACAAAATAAAGCATCATAAAAACATGTAGATGCAAATGTGCAAATACATGAATAAATGAAATAAACAAATGAATGCATCAATAAATAAATGAAATAAGTAAATCAATGCATGAAAAGAAAAAACACATATATACATATTATATATAAATATATAAATAAAAAATATATATACATATTATATATATATATATACAAATCTAATGAAACCCAACCTGTAGACCACTAATGGACCAGCCAGTCCCAGTAGTTGCAGGCTTCGCTTGCGGC
>VSDK01007377.1:0-40011 GCA_009767595.1 Symbiodinium kawagutii | reverse complement strand
GACTGCTATTGCTACTGCTACTAGTACTGCTAGTACTCCTACAGCAACTTCAAAGAAACACGCTATGCTTGGAAGTATTGATTTCAGCCGTGTCGTAGTAGGGCATCCTATAGTCGGTCTGAAACTGCAACACAGCTTTTATTTACCGGTATGCAAATACATATGTATGTACATATATATATATATATTTATTTATATACATACATACATGACATACATACATACATACATACATACATACATACATACATACATACATACATACATACATACATACATACATACATACATACATTAATTACATACATACATACATACATACATACATGGGTATAGTCTGATTAAGAGCTTAACGCAGTGTTTTATGATCACTATAATAATAGACATACACAACTTGTATGGTAGAAGTTGGCATCGTATGGTAGAAGTTGGCATCGTATGGTAGAAGTTGGCATCGTATGGTAGAAGTTGGCATCGTATGGTAGAAGTTGTCATCGTATGGTAGAAGTTGTCATCGTTCCACAACGCACCTTAATAACGTCCGTGTTTAATTGCTTCGGAATCAACTGCTTGGGGATCAAATGAAGCTCAAAATGAGCCATTTGATGGAAGCATTTCGCCTCCTGGATGGAGGTCGCAAGTACAAAGCAGTGAAGATTGGCTGCTGAAAACAATGTTTTCTGCAGAATTGGATGGGCTCTTGACCATACTATACCGACATACATACATACATACATACATACATGCATGCATGCATGCATGCATGCATACATACATACATACATACATACATACATACATACATACATACATACATACATACATACCTTACTTTACCCTATGTTGCATTACATTAAGTCACATCGCATTACATTGCCTTTGATTGCATTGCATTACCACTAGATTGCATACATTTTACCTCGTTGAACTTGCCCTTGGTAGATTGAACCTTCACCCATCGCTTTTCGAAGCATCTGATCCATTCTTCCGTCCTCTACATGTAGGTTCATCCCACACGGATTCGTCGCATCCTGCGGCGATTTCACCGACAAAACGACCTCCACAAGCATTGTGAACCTTCCAAATTCAAACAATCAGATAGATCTGTGGTTCAATGGACTGTGGTTCAAACATGTTCAAACCAATCTATCTGTGGTTGATAAAAAAAATGACAGGCTTTGACTTCCAGATAAGTTGATCTATCAGAGACACATTGAGCACATGTAGCACATCGTCCATCTCGCTCTCCTTGGGTTCCTCCTCCTTGTTGGCTTGTCGCTGTGCCAGAAGGTTTCGAGCGCAACTCTCAACAACAAAGTCCTGTGACAACAGCAGCCTATGCAACTTTAAACGCTGCATCTCTGACAAAAAGAAAGCTTCATCATGGTCACCTCAAGTCACCCCAAAGAGCGATACCACGCCTTTCTTTCTTCCGGCTTCACCATCCAATCGGCCACCACTGCCTTCGCAGCACGATGTCAAGGGCACATTCGGTCCCATTTTTGGCTTCAGAATCGACTCGATACTTCCTGCACTAGGTGTCCACCAATGATGCAAAAGTTTGTTAACTTTCCTCATTATATAATCCTTTGATGCAAAGCTGGGGGCACCCTCAACGAAGGACAGCCCCAAATTGCGTTTATGGTTCTTGAGCTGAACCATGCTGAGACTTGCACGCGAAGGCGCACGTAGAGTGGGTAGGAAGTGGGAGCAGTGGGCAGCTGTGGACCGCGAGATGACTCATCCATACTGCTGGAACCTAAGGGAACTCAGCTGCATCGTTGCGGCATGGCAAGTGAGCTCAGCGTGAGGCCTCAAATGACTCAAACCTGCCTTCAAAGATGATTATAGAAACCATAATACTAAATACTAAACAAGTATACTCACTGAAAAGGAAGGAATCAGGAAATCTTGTTACAAAGAATAGAAAAACCAAGAACGTAGTAATAACTCTACTAATATTATCTTTTTATTGAAACATTTTAGTATTATTAAGTTGCTACTGATAATGACCACCCTAAATAACTACTAGTAGTAAGTTCAATTGCTAGTGGTTGCTCTGTGTATCTCCTGGGCTCTGGGCTCTGTGTCCCTGGCAACTCCTCTTTGCTCTGCAAGGCTAGACCCATTGTGGAGCAATGCATGGCCTTGACGAGCAGTTCGTGAAGCCCATGGAAACCAACCCATGGAAAGTAGATAAAGCGGCTTGATGAATCCATATTTATTAGGTGGATCAAGGTCCGACCTCCTAGGTATAAGTGGCTTCACAAACCATTTGGCCATACTTATATCCACCATAACTAGTACCCTCATTGGCTCGAAGAAACTGCACGCTGCGATCCGAACCACTTGCCACAATTGCAACATTCGAAGCAGTGTGAAGAAATGGGTGGCTTCGACGGGTTGGTAAATCAGCAACCAATTTAGCTCCGGAAGGGAACCACAGCATGGTGTTACACGCCGACTGCCGGGACGTAACAGGCATTTGGTGATTCTTCTACATGATTGAACCCAGAATCGAAAATGCAGCATTGAACAAGATGGCATCACATTCTTTCAGCTTTCAGCCGTCTGCACCAATGAAAAATTCTCATTTTGAGGTATGGTAGACAACACATGGCGGTTTCTCAAAATAAGGGACCCCTCAAATCATCCACTATGATCATGTATAGTTATAAACCAACCATTTTCAGGGTACCCTTATTTTGAGAAACCAACATGTGACAACATCTCATCTTGAGTTCAGCTGTTAGCACGTCTCAGCTCCAAACTCGGCGAGGCGACATCACCGGAATGTGCGACCTGTCCAAGGAAACCACTGCAGAATTCGGCAGATCACTACGTTTTGAATGAAGAGTTCACTACAGCTTGACATAAACAGCAGACAGAACTCAGCAATCGCAGCTGCCAAAAACATCCAAAAGCAGAACTGTGGGGGGCTAAAGTTTGTTCCATTGAGCTCCGGACGAAAGGACTGAAGTGCGATGAAGGTTCTCATTCAAAAACTTCTGACCCGCTGCAGTGGACATCAAATTTCTGAACCTGACAGTGGCAAAGTCATTCCATATTCAGTGGCCCAAAGCACCAACTTCCCATGCCTTGAGACTGTTAGTCGGTTGGCCACTGAAATGTGCACCTGAGTCACAGAGAGTATGGAGGACTTACATAGCAAGGGACTGATCTGATGGAGTCCAAAAATCGGCTGAGCTTGGCCACTGGAGCATTCTGGCCCTTGCCGTTCCGCCTTGGCGTAGTGGCATTAGTCACGAGCTCCAGAAGGGTCAGTGAGGTTGACATCTCCAATGAACACCCTTTCATGTTGGTACATGACTCTCGTACTATTTTATATCTATATATGTATATTGAACATACACATAGACATAGAAATCAGTTGCACTTACAATTGGCAAGAAGCCACAACAAGAGTCGTCACCAAACAGCAGCGCTTTTCACGACCCTGAACGTCTGAGCTCCCGTCGCTGGCTCGTGAATGTGATCGGCATGGAAACCGAAGTACTCCACTTCGGCGCCCGGATCCTGGGAGAAATTGCTCCCCCATGACAACTTTGCAGCTCAAAAAGGATCAATCATTGGAAATAAGAGCTGTTTCTCGTAATTAAGAATAATGAATAACTGGTTAAATAAGAATAATACAGACCAGAAGACACATATTTCGCCAAACATAAATCAGAGACCTTCGGCTGAATCTATGGAGATTTTCGGCTCATGTCCAGGTTTGCATGAGGTGCATGAGGAATAGTCCCCGCCCCTGGACCTCTTGCGATTCCACAATGGACTGCTGCCCATAGGCACCTTATGGCATGCCAAGCGTAGCAATCTTGTACACGTCTCCAAAGTCGCAGACAAAAAGCGAAGAAAACTGAAGGCAGTTTATCATTCCAATCCCAAAATGAGAGATCACCAGTCACTAGCCGCCAATCATGAAACTTTGAAGTCGATTGCTTCGTTTCGCAGCTTTTTTTGCAACGCAAAAAAACTCTACGTCAAAGCTGCATCTTGGGATGGCACTGATGTGCGTCCAGTCCAGGTGGCAAGCGATCTGGCGACCAGGGACACTTCCCCAGGTTTCGTTCGTGTGGATTGGTTGGTGCTTCAACGGTAACGATCAATGAGAATGCCTGTCGACAATGCTTGCTAAATGAGGGAAAAATCACGAACAATGATAGATTAGCTCTTGTGCTTGAGTTTAGCTGCTCACAACAGTGTCCAATGAAGCGGTGGTAGAACCCATATTGACGATCAAACATCTTTACATGTGCTCCGTTCGACAAAGAGCCAAGTGGGGATACGGAATGTAAACAGTTGGAACTACAACTCAGGTATACAGTGTGGAACCATCCAATAGTGCACAGTAAAACATAAAAATCAAATCAAACCCAAAACATGATTGATCACTATACTAACAATTCAATGACCACCATAATATAAGCATTTTTATTACCTGTGTTTGACCCTTCCAATTCTTGCAGAAGCCAAATGCTAATAGGTATATGAGGCATGTTATCCAACGACGTAAGCGAAGCCAACGTAAGGAACCTAAATTATTAGATCCACTTAGTTGCAACCCGCCTCTCCGCTCACATCGACAGGTTCGTCGCAGCACAAGCGGAACACCACAATGCAATGTGACCTGCAGATTGAGCGGTTTCCAAGCCAAAGAATGGAATTCAACATCCTGGCTTCAAGAATAGTTACAGAAATGATGGTCAAAATGATGAATGCTATTACCTATCAATTATTCTTTATACCCAAAATAATTGACCAAAAAAGATCTACGCAATGTACTACGCACACTACTCGGTCCTGATTAGGTAGGTGTATTCACAATGGCAAGCCATAACTAGGCTTGTTTGTTGTAAACAAAGGCTTTGGGAGTGCATTACTGTGTGTATAGACGTAGGGACTTCTCACCAAGTAGCTCTTGCCCATCTAGTAGCCATCTATTGATTAGCAAAAGAGCACCAGCTAGTAACACCTATTAATCACCGAATAGCCATCTATTGATTAGCAAAAGAGCACCAGCTATTTATTTTCAAGTCTATTTCTTAACAAGAAAGACATTGCACCAGTCAAAGCTCCGCACCCTGGCGACAGCTCCCCAATGCTGGGCTCGATCTCCAACTCGTGCTCGAAGCGGAACAACTTCCGGGCGTCCCACCTGCCAGAATGTGATGCCTTAAGTCACTGAAGGTTTAACCCAGTTTAACTCCACCAAGTAACAATCAATGAGTAGCGTTAACTTTAATTACTGCGGTGGCTTTAGTCAACTTCTGGGCATTTCAACTTAAGCCACTATAGGTTCCCACCAAAGCAATCCCACTTTTCACAGAACCTGCTCAAAATGGGGTTGCTGGCTTCTCTGCTGAGAATGCCTGAATGTCTCGAGGTTACCACAATCTATGGACTTGCCCAAGCACCGTATGGCATTTTGCCTGTCGAAATTGGGCTTTGACTTTGACCCACAATCCTTGTTTGTTGATCAGCACCTGAAGCCGAGGACAAAGTCAGAAGTGTAGTTCACCAGAACCAGCCTGGCTCAGAATGCAAGAACTCTAATCGGTGGCTGCGTCCATGGAAGGTTTCCGCAACCAGCATGGCCGCAGCATGGCCGCAGCAGCTTAATGCCAAGCTGCATCTGAGAATGTCGGGCTCGAAGTGGCACTTCTTTGAAGTCAAGGATTTCGATCTGCGTGGCAATGTGAAGCCAAAAATCCAGGCGTCACCAACTGGTTTATTAGTGAACAATAAGGATCTTTCATCATTCATGGTCGATAGATGTCATGTAATAAATCCTCTTTGAACTCCTTGTGCCAAACAACCACAGAGTCATCGGCATTCGATGCGGTCCAACCGTTGCCCGAGTCCCCAGAATTCGGTCAACCGCATTGATAGTGCTGTCTGTGCTGTCGTATCTGAGGGAGAGGCTGATAGGGCAGCACCATATCCAGGAACCGGCCTTGACGCCAGTGCAATTTTTGCGAATCAAAATGAGCATAACAAGTGATCATAACAGGGAGGTATGACCAGAGGCCAAAAATACAAAAAAATAATAACTTCTCAAAAATAGCGAGATTTTGAACGGCGACAAGTATTGTCAAACGACAATCTTACCCATGTTGAATTTCAAACATGGCAATTGTAGGGTTGGACAGCACTGACATCACC
Organism: Symbiodinium kawagutii; assembly: GCA_009767595.1. Lineage (NCBI taxonomy): Eukaryota > Dinophyceae > Suessiales > Symbiodiniaceae > Symbiodinium > Symbiodinium kawagutii. The sequence goes on along the minus strand of VSDK01007377.1, from coordinate 33,825 downwards.
TCTCCCATCTTGCTCCAAGGTGCGCATAGGTCTGAATGGGCAGGTTGGGTGGGAAGAGCGGCTCCACCTCAAGTGGCCCATCGCCGATCGTCACTGTTAGCATAGTGCGGTGGGTTTGCACAGTCATTAGCTCAATGAATTCTAGTAGTAGTAGTAGTAGTAGTAGTAGTAGTAGTAGTCGTCGTCGTCGTCGTCGTCGTCGTCGTCGTCGTCGTCATAGTAGTAGTAGTAGTAGTAGTAGTAGTAGTAGTAGTAGTAGTAGTAGTAGTAGTAGTAGTAGTAGTAATCTATACTGTACTCAATTCAATTCATTAAGAACTTCGCGAAGTACCAGTAGTAAGCAGTAATAACCAGTCACAAGTGGTTGACAACCCAAGATACCCGGTAGCCATTACTGTTGATCAGTCCCCACCCATCATCAACGCTTCCGAATGATCAACCATCAATCTCCTCCACCAGCTCCACGCCTGAGGAAGCATGTCTCCTGGCATGTAGCCGTCGGCCTAGCAGCGCTGGGGGATCACTCATCCGCAGCCAAGTTTTACGGCGCCCAACGGTGTGGTGCCTGAATGTCGAAGCACAACTCTTCCGATGGCCGACCATCCTGAGCTTGGGGGAGGCTCTGGGATCAAACAGGGTGCTGGATGAAGAATCATGTTTTTGATGCCAAGTACATCAGGTTGATCCACTTGGGATCTGCAAAACCATCTTGAGACTTCACGACCTTTCAAAATGTCCACCGCATTGAAGCCAACAGGCAAGCGTTCAACCAGCTGCCTATAGTATGACAATAGCTGTGTCCCAAAAAAGGGTCTACCTAATTTTTTGATATCATATCTTATGCTTAAGAAGATATTTAGAAGCCAAGATCTCCATAGTTTACGCAACAAACAAGATATCCTTAGCCTTTCATTACTAAGTTAACACCAGCAGTGCAAATCTGCGCCTTGAGCATCTCCAATCGTACTGGGCACGTATATCTCTTCGCCTGACGCGGACAGGTCCTCTGTGTCAAGATCTGTACATCGCGAGCCCAAAAAGCTGACTTCTTCAGCTCAATGAGTAGCCTCAATTGCTCCAAAAAAATCACTTTGAGACCCAAAACAAACCGAAACCGAGTAGAAATCTGAAGATCAGAGACTGCTAAGCTCTAGCAACATCCCTAGATCTAGGTGCCAACCCCGAGCCTCAAGGGGTCTGAAGGTGAAGTGTAAAAAGGTGGAACTTTGTGGTTCCAAAGTTCCCTCCAAAGGCTTTACTGCCAGGACCTGACACGTGCCAACACTGTGGTGTTGCAGCATCCTGGGATATTGGAACTTTGAAATGACCTCAGTGGCTTAACCAGAGAGAATCACAACCTGAGAATCACCAATCACATCCAATCACATCCAATCACATCCAATCACCCTGTGAATCAAAACATGAATCGGACCTATCGCGTGGCTTTGACGGACCTCGAAGTTGTGGTTCTCTGCGTTGTATGCAGAGATAGTCGAGAGGTCTACACCTCAGAGGCAGTCTCCTGACATCAAAGCAATGTCACGGTCGTGACGTCACACGGATCGCTCGGAATCTCAAGTGACTTGGCATCAAATCATCCCTCTTGGCTCAAGACTTGGGGTCTCCAAAAAGTTGATTTGGATGGATCAAATGGGATCTATGGCAATCTATGGATGCTAGGAACGACCAGTGGGTGGCATGAGGTCTGAACGCCATGGAGCTGCCACTCCACCGCTGTTCGTGAGCTCCACTGCTTGGACGACTCCTTTCTCAACTCCTGATCGCAGTGCTCGTTGAACCCATCCATCGTTTTCTAGACAAGTAAAAAACCTGAATGGTTAAGCATCCATCAACTTGTCCTCAACTTGTCATCAAGCGTCACCATGATCTTCTTCTATCTGATTTAATCTTCCAAAAAAGGCTTGCTGACAAAATCCAACAAAAGGTCCATCAGGTCCATCTCTACGAAGCCTTCATGAACCGTTTTGTGGCCATCTGACAACCCTTCAGCACCCTTGCAACTCCTAGAGGCACTGGCTGCAAGCTCAACACCGACGATCGCACGGAGAGACATCCAACCTGGCGGTGAACCACACGGTGCCATGTCACGGTGCCTTGTCACGGTGCCCTGAAGTCCAAGGGATCAGAGCAGGTCGCATCGGAGCATCTGTGGGAGAGGCCATGTCAATAACCAATAGCTCCGAGTGCGGCCTTAAGCCCCACCAGAAATTGACTAAGCAAGAATTTTGGGCTACAACGTGTCTGCACACACCCAAATTCATGTAGTTGCTTGCGGATCTCGCAGATCTACGGATGTAAACCAGGTCGGATGCACACTTGGCGCAACACTGTGACCCTTCAGATAGAAGAGCACCGAGCGGCCATCATGTACCTGAAACCCAGCAGCAAGGTGGCTGTCCAAGCTTGGCTCCAACAGCACTGGCGCACATTGAAGACCACTGGCAGGATGTGGGTCCCAATGCTGTGGTGATGATAGGTGAACTTCACCTGAGCTGCACAGGCGTCGGGTGGGGAAGGGGAGCCATTGCGAAAGATTCCCTGAGAGACTTCCACTCAAAACGTGTCATTGGTTGTGATCCTGATCTTTTACTAGGCACTAAATAGGCACTAAAACCCCAAGCCAAACCAACAGCATCCTAGGACGCCTCCAGCGCATCTAAGGGCTGAACATGCAGAAAGTCACCAGGGGCGATGGCACCATTTCGAGGTTGGATGTCGTAAACCCCGTGTTCTTCAACCTGGGAGTGGACAAAAAAGTGTTGGATTCACCCTCAACAAGAAAAAAACAAGGAATGCCCTTTGAGAAATTCTCAAAATGTCTATTTGTCTGCAGTCTGGGCCTTCCATTCTTCCATTCTTCTATGTCAAGCTGGGACCCCGACCCAAGTGAAATGTGCCTCCCGCTCATCAACCAGTGCCTTCTCATCACACCTACAAGAGGGCAAGAGCTTGCTGTGCCAAGAGGATCCATTCATCACCAAGCCCTCAGGGCTCGACCAATACGGCACATTCTCCAAGTTGAGATTCTCAGGTGTTTGGAACGAGAACCTCAAAGGACAGCATAAGTGGCCACACTTCAACGACTCTCGCCTGCAACGGTCTCAAGCAAGATTCTGTCCCTACTTGGTCAGGTGAAGAGCAGTTTAGTGATCCTGCTCGACCTCAACATGTTCGGTAACTTCCAACAATTCCTCATTTCGAGCAGGAATTTTAACGACATCGCAGGCCTGATCGGCAAATACCCCGGATTCGACAGAGCCAAGTAGACCACTGTAGGACCTCAATGCGGAAAACATCTTCCCCATCCCCATCCCCAAGTTGTGTGGCCAGATCTGAGCATCCGGGCTGGACTCCACCGCTGATGTGCCAAACAGAAGCTGAAAAGGCTTCAGCTGCCTCGTCAACTGCAGTTTTCTGAGCTTGGTATTGCTCCCAAGGCTGGAGATGTCTCAACAACTCATGTTGGCAGCTTGACGGTGTCGCGAGTCCCCTATGTCTTGAATTCATTCTTAGCAAAGTCCCCACCTCACGAGTCGCTTCTTCTCGTCAATTCCAATGGCATTCTGGCAGAGCGCGCTGTGGAGGCACTTCTTGAAGCTCATAGCTTCAGAGAAAAGGATTAAATATATATCTATATATATATATAGAGAGAGATATATATAGAGAGAGAGAGCTCTTTCAACTTGGTCTTGAAGTTCTTAAAGCTCAAAAAAAATCTTCCACCGACATCTTCCCTCTCCGAAGAGATCACTGAGATCGCCTGGAACTTTCGCTCCACGTCCACCACTTCGCCCTGGTACAGCTCGTTGATACCATCCACCTGTTCGGATTATCCAAAACTCTTAGATGTGAGTCTAACTCGAAGCCTGATCGAAAACAATTTCGTTGCAATCACCTTTTACATCCTTTTACCCTAATGATCCGGATTCTGAGAAGCAGCATGCAAGCCTGATCCTAGGCAAGCCAAATAGTGGCTTGTCATGGCTATGTCAGCGGTAGCAAGGACTTCTGCCGCCTGGAACTGTGTCCACATCATGGACTGAGGCTGCATAGTAGCCGACCTGATTGTAGCCAGCTGGCTCTTTTTACCCCGCTGTTGACTTCAGAAAATTTAACATCCGTAGGCAACATCATTTCCACAATTCAAATCATGATTCCTTTCGACGTGCACACCTCATGAAAGATCTTAAAGTACATTGAAGACATGCCCTTTGGTGCAGGAAAGAAGAAATCATGATGTCACTTCTATGCACGCGCCAGTAGTTCGGCCATAGGGTAAACCACAATCACATGATTCAGAAAAAATGCATAACACTTACAAGAACCACCTGTATCATCTCTGATCCACTCACACGTTCCGCATGTTTTTTTGGGGATAGAGACTTGGCTTCCATACTCAGTTCGAAGATCTGCAATCTGCACGTAGGGGTGTTGCGCCAAAGCACACTGGCCACAGGATGTGTCAAATTGCTCAGAGGTAGATTTGCATTGCGTCTCAAAAGAAACAGTGCATCGGAACACGGGAGGCGCAGTTGTGCACGACTGGAAAGTTTGATCCTACTTTACCATCAAAACTGGTTCAAAGTTATGCCTCTGCAGTTGCCTAAACAAGTCCCTACTCAAAAACTCCATGCTCGGCCCACCAGAGTGAAAGTGACGCTCTTGCCGCTGGGCTCTTCTGCTCCTTCTCCTTTTGGGGTGACGGCAACCTGCAGCACACTGCTTCAAACCACCCCTGAGATGATGATGCTGCTGATGATGCTGCTGCTGATGATGGTGATGATGGTGGTGATGATGATCATGATATCAAAACAGTGCACTACAGTAGCACATGCATTCTGCTGAATGTTTCGCAGTTTCGTTAAGTGTAAATCCACAGAAAGTCTTCAGCAAAGCCTCGTAGACAAACTCACCACGGCCTGAAGCTTAAGCTTTGGGGAGCTTCAGGTCTAATAACAGCTCTCTGTTCATGTTTTGATGACACACCCTGATGATACGAATATCAAATGACGTTGACAATACTGAGCTCAAGCAGAAATCAAGTTTTGGCAATCAAAAATCGAAATGGGACAGTCAGACATGGACATGACTTTGGCACTCCAGCGTATAGCGTCGCTTCACAGCATTTATGCTGAGGACCAAGCAAGGTGGGTGGAATGTGATGTCAAGGGTTGCAGTGCACCGTCCTGAACTGCACCAGTGCACTGGGCGTGTCTACACAAGTCATGCCCGGGTGCTTTTTTTCCTTAAAATGATCATGACCTATTATTAGTCAAGTGTAGTAATGTGTGGGTGTTTCCAAAAATGATTTTAAAACAAATTAAGATTTCTTGTAAACATGGCTTCACCACTGGATATCCCTTGGGATGCTGCGGGGTCACGGCAAGCGACTTCTCTATCCCACGGCGGTTGCCCCCGTGCGAACAACGACGGCACCTGCAACTGAGCCGACTCTGTGACCCACCACCAAAGCTTCGTCCTGAGACATGGCTCCCCTTGGATAGCAATCTGGGTCTCAGGGGACCCCCCAAATCATCCAATTGTATACTTACTGATCATTGATAGTTATTGATATTAATTGATTTATAGAAGCCATTTGTAGATATTGATCATTAAGGTTAAGAGGTTTATAGTCAGAAATAATCCATTTTGGGGTCCATTTTAAGAAACCACCACCGAAACACTGAACGACTTCATGCTTTTACTAGAGAATGGATTCTCTAGTCAAGCTCCTCTTTTAAAAAAAATGGATCTCATTTCAAGAATTCACCAGCTAACCAGGAAGCTTCATGGCTGGCAAAAATCAACCAGGGCAATTGAGAAGCTGCTCGGCACGAAGAATCAGTTTCCGGTGTTTCAAGGTCCAAACTGCAACAGCTGTGGCAGCAGCATCCCTGAGCAAATCAGTTGCTGCATGCGATACAGCCAGGTGCAAACATGTTCGTTGCATTTCATTGCCATCATTCTGATGGTTTGCTTTACACAATTCTCAGGGCTCGGTTATCGCCATGAGCATCACCATCATCCGTATTGTCATTGCTACACACGATTCTTTTGTAGACATGCACATATACATACAAAATTCTTATGTTTACACGTTACATAAATATGTGTATGTTAGTTTTACAATCATATCAATCACTATGCAACATATCAACAGGGGTATGATTCTTATATACATGTTACAGAATTCTTAATACGACTTTGATCAGCTTTGTGTTTTCCAAACATACCCCTGTGGTGATTCCGAGGCTTTGGCCTGCCCACGAATCGCGTGGAGACTTCGTAGCGAACCTGCAGGATCGCCAGTGCATCACAGTCAGGTGCTGGTTCCATGAATGAAGATGGTAGTACAATGGAAATAGCTACATTAAATATGTAAAATCTATAGAATATGGTAATCTAATAGAATACAATATTCAAGTATGTAAATTAATGAAATTTGATGGTGATATATGGTCCATAGTATGCTATACATATGTATATATATATATATACATATCTTCATATTAGTTTGTACTACCAAGGTGGTGATAATATGTGGTAGCACCATGGATTTCGCCTGGATGAATAAACTGACTGCAATGAATAGTCGATAAGCTACCATTATCCCTTCACGTTCGACCAGGCATATGGTATGAATAGTAAACTATTATGATCACATTTTCTATAATTGACAACTGGTGAATAATGTGTTTTCACTATTGATAACTGATCAGGTATAGTTTTAAGATATGATGCAAATGTGCTGGTTAATGATAACATGTGAATAAGTAACGGTTGACGATCTGACATGTTCAGTGGTAAGAGATGGTGAAGAATTGTTGACGACGGTTGATGCTAGAGGATAGGCAACAAATCATAAGGAATCCATAGCACAACCCAAAAGGTCCAGAGCAATTCCAGGCTGAAGGAAAGTGATGTTCTTTTTTATTAATGTGTTTTATTGTTCAAACAAGACACTGAAGGAAAGTCATCTTTTGTTTCGAATATTTTTATGATTCAAACAAGACAAGTTAAAGGAAGTCATTTGAGTTCCGCTACTTCCACTGTCACACGATCCCCAGCTGAGCTTCAGGCGGTCAACTGCGAAGAGTTGAGGATCACCACCTCGAGTCCCACTTCGGTTGTGGCGTCATTGATTGGTGCCAGAATCCCTCAAGAAATCTTTGTCACTATATGTCTATATATAAATACATACATATATAATATATATATATATATACCCCACTTATATATCCCAGCAATCATGTACTGTATATACATATAATGTCTATTACTCATGTCTGAATAACCGCTATTTTCAAACCAAACAAATCGGATCCCTCCAAAAAACAATATCCCCGAATTCAACGGCGGCGGATCTGCCTGTCGCTGCAACGCCTCGCATGCCTTGACGGCACCCAAGTCCAGACCATCAGGTTCCAGCGAAAGCGCTGGGCCTGCGCAGTTCGCAACACTTCATGGCTGGACCATTGGGGTTGAGATCTGCAGCGGGCAATGACCACATCACACAGGATGAGGGAACCATGACAGATCTCTGTTGAATAAACCATAGATTGGGATAACTGTTGTCAGCTCGGGTGGACTTCAATTTGATTCCCTTGTGTGCTCATCCAAAAGGATGTGCCAAAAGGATGTGGCCTTGCCAAATCTAGAAAGCCGAAAAAAATTGCCATATTCTGGGACAAGTCAAAATGATTGGTTTCGAGCCTTTGCCATGCCCAACCAGCTGCAAGACGTAGGACTGGCGACACATCTTCAGAATATGTGACTAGAACATTTACAGGCCGGTGCAGTCACAAAATTTATTGCAGTAACAGCTGACTATTACAAGAGGAAACTGATGGACAACATTGACTTGGCAGCCCAATCTGAACCCTTGGCTGCATCTACTTCAACCTATCAAAAGCTACTTCCCTGACAGAGCATTGACTTTCTTGGGATCCAGAAGGCACACAGCCAGGGGCACGGGTTGATCCTCTGAGGGTGTTGCACTCGAGTTGAGAAGAGCCTTCAAAGCCAGCGCTGTGACCCATTAAAAGGTGACAATGACCCAGCTTGCACCGCGTCATCTGCTTGGCTTCCCAGCTTTCAAAGGACCTTCCACGACGTTATCTGGATCCTGTCAACACATAAACTACTCAAAGGCTGGGGTAAAAATCTGAAATGTTTTCAACCCTCAACAAAATGAGTGTTTACCCCTAAAATTTAACTAGATAGTAAAAATGATCAGCATTGCCATGGTTTCAGGTGTGCATTGCCTTCCGTCGTATTTGCCTGTCCACCAGCGCTCCTCCAGGCAATTGGCCGCACAGTACATAGGCGAAGAGAAGACCCGCCTGGGCCACTGTGATGTTTGTCAAAGCCATGATTTCCCCAGTATAAAATAGACATATCTATAGACATATGAGCATTCTACAGTATTGGACCCAAAAATGGTCTGGAGGACCCAATGAATCCATCCCGCATTTGGCATGATGATTCTTTTTCTGCTTTCCAGCTGAAGCATCCTGCAGTGATCTAGAAAGCATCGGACAGCCATCGATCCGCGGCCAGTCCAGCGTCACAATAGTCTTGCGTCGCGGCCAACAATCCGCAGCCAGCGTTCTGTACAGTTCGAAGACTTTGACTGTGACACAATGGGAACCATCCCCACTGTACAAAAAAAAGCTGCAGCCAAGATTGAGCAGTGGCCATGGTCACTCAGTTGCAAGCACCGTCCTCCTCCATGACCTCTTTGGGTTCCACTACAGGCAACGGCAGCATGATCCCATCAGCCCACAGTGGTCCACCTGGCCTTGGGAAGACATGGAAGGCCAATTTTTCTGGAGAGGGTGCAGCACCTCCACCTTCGCAACTGGCCACCATCTGGTATCCCGGAATGCCTTGCAGACGGAAATGGATCAACATCGATGCCAAGAAGGTCTTCGCCTCAAAGAGGGCAAACTGACTGCCGATGCAGGCACGGTTGGCAAAGCCCCAAGGATGAAATGCATTGGGATGCCTCTGCCGCACTGCCTCAGGTGAAAATCGATCTGGGTTGAAGCTCAGCGGATCTCCAAACTCACCACCCCAGTACTCAGGGTTTGTGTGCAAGGCCCTTGTCACCAGGTTGATCCTCTCACCTTGGTACACTCGATGACCTCCCAGTAGGGTGTCGTGTGCCACATCTCTGGTGATGAACGTCACTGGGCTGTACAATCTCAGAGCTTCGCGGAAGCATTGCTCCACAAATTGCAACTTGGGCACGTCGTCCACTGAGGGCTCAGTGCGGCCCTGCAAGACCTGCCGGACTTCCTCCAAGGCTCGTTCTTCATAGATCGGATTCTCAGCCAACAGCTGCAAGGTGAATCCCAAGGTAGCTGCAGTGGTTTCATGTCCTGCGATCATCAAATTCACCACGTGACCATAGAGGGCACCATATCGAACCCGCTTGCCATCAGCACTGGCGTCGTTCAGCATGGCGGCGATGATGGAGTTCTCACCCAAATCACCTCGCCTCGTTGCTTCCACCAAGTCTTCCACTTGTGTCTGCATCTCCTTTTTGGCAGCCTGATACCTCTCTTGAAGCTGGCCTTCAGCATCGAAGAAGGGCAAGAATCGCTTGAGGCCATACTCAGACTGTGCAGTGATGCTTCCCATCGACACGCCTAAGCCAAAACGGAAGGTCTCCACAAATTTGTGCGGAGATTGCTTGGAACCCAAGCGCTCCACGTTGCGCATGTCCATGCCCATGCTACAGGAAACCACTGCATCTGCTGTCATTGCGGTCAGCCATTCGTTTACATCTTCCACCAAGTGGCCGGCTTCAAATTTCGACCATTCACCAACAAAGGAACGAGTCTTGGCCAAGATTTGTGATGCGAACCCCTTCACCTTGATCTGATTGAAGCCACGAGGCAAAAGACTGTGACTGGTCTTCCAATCTTCCGACTTCTCACTGCTGGTGAAGATCCCATTCTCCGTGAAATCCTGGACACGGCGAACGGAGTTTTATTTCAAATTCAGGCTTGTCCTACTTACCATTGATTGACATCTATATGGATATGGATCAATACCGAATATAGATACCACAAAATGTGTACTTGAAAATCCCAACAAAGACTTGCTGTGAGGACTATTTTGTTCATGTCTGGGATGTTCACCAAGGGTATAGGGCATTGACACAGTATTGACCCACAGCCAGATTCATGTACTAAGTGAAAATCTGTTGGAATGTGTTGAAATACCCCAAACTAGAATGAATCCAAACCAAGAACTTACGGAGTTCAAAGTGCGAAGAGCCCTGCCTGCAAAGCAACTTCAACATCTCTGTTCCAAAGCTTCGGGAAATCTGCAGGTCTCGCAATCAGCTCTTGGACAATGTTGGCATCCGCGGTCATGGTCTCGGTGTACTGAACCTGCTCATGGAAGACGGCCGCGGAACCGAATTCGCCGACGTTTTGCTTCCGACCTTCGTGTGAACGAACCGTGGCGCCATAGGGATACTTGCCACTTGCAGGAAAGACATTTTGGGCGAAGTTGTACTCAGGAATTGCGTGAGGTCCCTTGTACTGGTAGCTGGTGCCAAGCAAGGGCAAGCAAATGCCGCACATGGGGAAGGCCTTGGGGCCTTGTGGCACATCTGCTGGACAGGGTGCTTGTGGAGCAAAGACCAGCTCAATGACCTGCAGATGATCCGAGGGCAAAGCCACAAGCAGAAGATCTAAGGAGCTGATCTCCTGGAGAGCTTCCCCAAGCTTCACACAGGCTCCATCCACAGATTTCCGCTCCACGGGATAGAAGTGGAAAGCTTCGAAAGCTTCAACAGACTCACCCAGTGACTCACCCAAAGCCATGCAGGTAGCTTGGCATAGGTCGGAGACTTTGCAGGTCTTGGGCAACTTCACCAGGTGCCACACGCCCGAAATCTTGGGACAATGCACCGCCAAGTGGTACTCGAAAGAGCAAGAAGCTTCTCGTCGAGCGCAATCCTTCCTTAGGGCAGAGCTTCAAATTTAGAAAGCTATGCGATGCTATGCTTTCCCCAGATACTGTATTTGTCCATGTTTGTCCAGATACTGCATTGATCTGCATTCTATGACTTGAGGTTCTACTGGTCTATCGCTTGATAGTCCCTCACTGACCACAAAGAACTGACTGCGAAGATGTTTTCAGTGTTGGAAAGAAAGCTCACCAGCACATTCGTGGCGATGACACAACAAATCTCACATTACCAAGACATGGTGACGTCTCAAACATGGTTTGATCAGCTGTCAGTTAAGTTGCATTACATTATTGCATTACATTATTGCATTACATTATTGCATTACATTATTGCATTACATTGACAGCTGTAAGTTGTATTACAGTGCAAGATTAAGAGTTACAGTTGCATGCAAAACACAGCTCCCAGTTGTATTGCATTGTTGCAGAAAATGTGATGGAATTGCTACCTCGTTTCAACCATGCTCCCTTCCTGGTGTTGTGCGTGTCACAGTTGTGGTCGGTGCTGTTGCGGTTGTGGTGTTTGTGATTCTTGTGGTTGTTGTGGTTGTGGAAGTCAGGATTGTGTGCGTTGCGCCAGCGGATGTTGTTGTTGCTGTTGTTGCTGTTGCTGTTGTTGCTGTTGCTGTTGTTGCTGTTGCTGTTGTTGCTGTTGTTTTATGCATGCAGGTGGAAATCATTACCGCACGAGCTTGGACACTGGCAGTGGATCGTGAGTAGATCGGATCTAGAGTCATTGTTGTCTATCCATGTGTCAAAAAAAAGTTCAAAAACCCTCAACCTGCAACTGATTTGCGACAATTTGTAGCTTTACGACCACTTGACCGAGATTCAATGACTGCTTGAGGGCGGACGATGCCATCATCAAGGCAGTTGCTCCCACGGCCATTCCACCTGCCAACTTCAACATCTGAGAGTTCTCGGCCATCGCTCAGAATCTTTAAAGTCTGCTTGCTCCAGTGGTTGAGCACAAAATTTGCTGCTGCAAGGTCCCAAGATCTGCAGACCAACTAAGTCTGTGGTGCGATACGCTCAATATCTGAAAAATGTGGAGGATCAGGCATACCTTGGGTCTAACCACCGCTACACCGTGGATGACGCATGCTTGGAGACATATGGCATTCTTGATGAAGATCTTCTCGAAAGCACTCAGAAACTAAGCTTTCTAAGCTCCAGGCTCACTGGAGGGGCAGAAGTTCGCTACGATGCTGGTGGTTTCCGATGGTGCCAACCTGGAGCAGAAAAATGGGGACCCCATAGCCCCCTGCACCTGGGTGACCCTGGTTCACCCTCGCCAAGCTTCCAGCTGTCCGGCTGGTTCTGTGAACCTGAGCAAAGCAGCAGCATTGGTCATGCTGCAAGTTGGTCAAAAACAGGGACTGTGGTGGTGACACATGGTGACATTGCCCAACATGGCAGGCAGTCGAACTCATCTACAAACAAGGATTTTCGACAACTCCACAGGGAGTCCGACACCCTCTTCAAGATCAGGAAGCTTGGAGTCACTGTAAGGCGCATGCCAAAATGTGGAGCGGAAGCGGGTCGGAATTCGACATTCGTACCTGTGATATGTTGGCCAGTTTCGAAAGTGATCCACAGGTCGTGCTTTTCAACTGCAATTTCATGCCAAGGAACGAGATGGGAATCTCCGACACATTCTTGACGGCACAAACCTTACTGCGTTGCCATTCTTTTCAGTTGGCTGTGGCAGCAGAGGAATGTGTTCCACGTTCAGAACCAAAAATACGAGAACCCATGTAGTCACTGCAAAATGCACATTCTGCGGCTCACGACATCCTTCCATTCTGATCCATTCTTCATCATTTGAGGTCCTCTTATCCATTCTTTCATGCTACTTTTGAGTCACCCATGGCCCATCCCCTCGCCGAGCAAGGTGCCATGGTTGAGGCAATGCCAGAACACCTGGCGTCAGCAGCCAGCAGTACCGGTGCGCAATGTCCAGTCCTACTGGTCCTACTGGTGGATTCAGTTTTTTTTTTGGTGCTTTTAGATGTTTTAAATATGTAAAAAAACCTGAATGACAAACTTCTGCGATGATCTTAATCCCCAATACTCCTTGTATAGAGTAGTATTGTGCCCTATAACGGCCTGAAGCGAGGCTGTTTCGTATGCAAACCATCTTGCTTCATCTTGCTTCAATCATATACGATTCCCAGTTCCACCAACTTGCTCTAGAAACCCTTTACATCCCTTTACCGCGCATCTCACATGTCAGGCAAACGTCGGAGGGAACGTCACATTGAGCTGTCCATGACAGAAGGACAGCTGCGGACGCCATGCCTCATAGCAAATCACGTGTACCAAAGACCATTTCGATTGACGTAGTTTGTGCGCCGTCATGTGTGCTGATGTACCTTATGTAACTTGTGTGTGCTGATGTGCTTTGTTTAGCGTGCTGTGTGTGTGTGTATTTTATGTGCTAAGATGCGTATGTGTATGTGTACATATATTATATATCCAATACATACATGTATTCATTTACGTACTACACACCTCAAAGATGCAAAAGTCATATGAATATGCACACATAATGGTATCCACACCTACTTTTGCATCGCATATCACAAATGGTGTGGTGAAGAATGTGCATCATTCACGGAGAATGTGTGGACGGACCATGACTTTCAGACATTGACGTGTTCAAACAACGGGAAGCTAAACCAAATGAAGCCAGTTAGGAAAGTCACATTCTTCACTCGTTTGCCCATCCCTTTGAACTAAGTTTGGAACTCGACCAGAAACACGAATCACTTTGGGCTGGCTGTCAAAGTAGTCAGCCACCTTGGTACGCGTCGTCCCGCATCGCTTCAAGTTGTGACTTGGATGCAAAGCTCTGCCTCTCTGTGCTTGCCAATGATGCCAGAACTACAACAAAACTAAAGAAAGCAGCAGCAAGATTGGTTCAAAAGGTAAGTTCAATCATCTGGACTTATATAGATTCAGGATTATGCCTCAAATTTGCGCCCACGTAGCATGTGTCTCTACACCGTGTCACATCTTTCAAGGCTCCAGCCACTTGGAAGTTAGCGACGTATGGGACATCATTGCGGGCAACCTGGTGACGTCCCATTGCGATCACCTACTGAGTCCAACACTTTTCCAACATTCAAAAGAATCAAACTGCAGAAATTCTCACAATTCAGCGGGCAATCCAATCTATGTTTAGGTGTCACCTCATGAGAGGCCGCTATGATTTAGCACGGAAGTATCTTCAAGAAGAGGTTCGTCAGTACAACCAACAAGCCCACTGGGCTATGACAGAAGAAGACTCTATGAGGCCAAGCTGTGAACAAAAGCCTCAGCCCAAAATCTAGGTAGCAAGGCGGTTGGCGCAAACTCCAAGACAATGAGGTGGAACCTGGGACAGCAACAAGAGAAATTCAACTGACTATTACTATAATGACTAGTATCCATATATACAGAACTTTCATCTCGTATCATCTCATACAGTCTCACTTCATATCATATCATACCATGTCATGTCCTCTCATATAATATCAAATATGCGTGCGTATCTATGCATGCATACTTCTGTGTGCATATCTATGTACCTATATCTCTGCAACACTTCACTGACCGTAGAAAGCCCAAGTTCATCATCGACAGATCTGGGGGTTTCAACAAATAGGGATACTCCCTAATCATCCTTTTGAAGCACTTATGGCAATAAACCAACCAGTTTTCAGCTACCCTATGGCTTGAGACACCACCACCTTGCTGTGAAAATCTGTAGCTGGGCGGCTGGTGTGGCAGAATGATCCCCTGCGTAGGCCAGGCGCGGAAAGGTGCCTGATCGTGATCAGGTGCTGGGGTTCACTGGTGCACGACATGCACACATGGCCGTGCTGGTCTCGTACCCCTGGCTGCTCACGTCCCAAGAAATGAACAAAACTAGCCTGGCTGTTGGGATGGATATGGTTTATCTATCCATTTTGTGGATTTTTCTGGCATGTTTAAGGTATTGATCCACTTGATCCACACCCAAAAAGAGGCAGGTTGTTTGACAAACTGATGACTTTGGCGCTGGCCTCGTCCACCAAGTCTTGGAAGCTTGGTGCATCTTCCGCTTTCGTGGCATCGACCGCTGGAAGGATCTGGTAGCTCAAGGGCATGTCACCCGGGTTGGTCATCATCACCACCTGATACCTGGAAGCAAGGCATGGGATGAGTCTTGAAGTCAGGCAGAGTGTTTCAGGTGGGGCTTTCAATTGAAAAGGATTTGCATTTCAGTTTCTGCAACTGCATGATATCTGTTCCAAGAAAATCAAAGGCCACAGCAAAGCAGACCAGTGCACAAAGGATTAGAACCAAACAGCCACAGCTTTGTTCACGCATCGTGCAACAAGTGATCCGACAGGGCACGTTCTCTCACCGGGAGGACATGATCTGAATCTCACATTTGTCCTCAGAAACGCAAATGGAACATTCAGTGCGCACCAGCAAAAGTATTCAAAAACGAACCAAGAGCTTGCTTTCAAAAATGGAAAACCCGACAAATCCAAATGGAAAACCATCCGTTTCTTCAAATGGACAGGCAAAACCATCCGTTTCGAGGCAAAGATTGCTCACTGGGGACCTGACTCCGAAATATCTACTTGCGTGTCCGTTCTGGCAGCCATGGTGTGACCCATCCTTGGAAGCGTTGCCACTGGTGAGACCTGGCCACCTTTTCATGATCTGTGGTCTTGGGGAAGAGCCCGCGCAAACTGATGGTCCATGGTGGTGTAAACCTCTCGGCAAATGCAGTGGACACGTGGACACTCAGTGGCTGTTGCGTTGCTGTGCCTCTGCAGATCTACCAGTCTAAAAGTTCGGTTGATCTTCTGCGCCACGACCACTTCCAGCAACTCTCCCTGAACAGTTCGAAGACGTCAAGGTCCATCTGTACTTCACTACCCGTGGACGAAGAGCTCTTTCAATTTAAGGGCCAAACTTCCACTGTGCCAGCATCTCAGATGCAATGCACATGAAGCATGTTCAACATGGCTTCCAACCACTCAATAACCTCAAAATCTCCTTGGCATGCCTGAGAATTGCTGTTTCAATCAAGTGAAATCCCTGGGCATTCATGTAAAATCGCATAGTCGAAAACAGCTCCTGGTGCTAGTCGCCAAGCAGCTTTGAGGTCTAAAGGTGACCTGAAAATCCATCTGTCCCTTCGGCCTCGGAGACAATCCGTGCGTCTACAGAGATTGATTGAACAGGTTACGCACAGAAACAGATTACTAATAGATTAAAAACAGATTACGAACAGATTACAAACAGAAAGTTGAAACCCAAATGAATTCTAGGTCCTCTGCCTGATGTCACAGGTCGGTGGATAGACCTCAGGCCAAAAGCAAAGCTCGATCCAGTGGTTTGTAGGGACAGGACATGAGAATATGGTCTACAAGAAATGCCAGGTTGATGTCCATCCTCTTCAGCCATGAATCACTAGCCCCTTAAAACCACCAGATGATCCAGGTTGACACGGCCATGTTTCACCGTTCACTTCAGCATCTTGGGCTTCCAGCGGAGAACAGCGACTTCTCATCCGGAACGCATGGAATTCGCCTCGGCTGCAGCGCAGCTTCGATGGATTGTGGCACAGCTGCTGAGGCTGCAACGTTTCCCCTGCCATCATCCAGACCACTGTCACCTGACGTCGTGACACATGAGCGCAAACCAGCAGATTTCTTGAAAAGCCTTCACTGGTTTGACTGTGACGCATCACTGCCTTCTCTATTCGCTGGTGACCCATTTGACCTTTTTCTGTTTCCTGTTCACTGGCTCCGCCTTTTGCGAGGTACGATTGGTAATGGTCACCGTCTGCTTCTCAGAGGTGGACAGTACCTGTAACCCAGGCTGAAAACTGACGTGACAGCGTACTGCAAAAATCGATGCATCAACGGGAGGGCAAACCAAGAGGTACATAGAGCAGCTTCTTAGACAACTCAGCTGTCTGTCAGGTATGCCTTCGAAACTCAGAGGTGATATCCTTAGCAGTATTGTTAGCCATGGGTTCCGATACGCTGATATGGTTTCTCCAAGAAATCCAGCGGCAGGGCACTGAATTTTGACCAAAGTCCAGATTCTCGGGGCTGATGGTGATATCCTGCTGGATAGAAGGCTTGAAACAGCACAGCTCAGCAACATCAGTGTCCCGGTCCCTCAGCTTCGAATCCGTTGGCAACATCAAGTCCTAGCCGGACAGGAAAATCAAGAGCTGAGGAATTCATGATTTAAAATTTGAATTGTATATAAATTGTAAATCATAATTTGGATTGATTAAAGTTTCAAGAGCTGATTTGAATCATACCTTTGAAATCAGCGCCAGCCCTCTGCGTGTTCTGAGTGTAAACAACAAATAAAACAAACTTCAAGTCCAATATGTATTCCTACAGCCTCTATGTCTCTGGTCTCAGAGCAGAGGCAAAGAGCACAGGTTGAGATTCCTTTGGCACCAAGGAATGCTTTGTGTAGATGTGGCTCTCTGCAAAGGGACCAACCGTATGGCCGATCCAACAGCCCGGTCCAAAAAGGCCGCTGTCGCTGAGAGTGGCTTGATTGGCACCTGGGCTGCAAGGGGATTCCAAGGGGATCCCAAGGGAATCCCATCACCGTGGCTTAGCACCTCCGGAGCTTCTGGGTCCAGCTCTTCTTGTGGAAGCTCGTCGTCCAGGGAGGTTCCCTGCGTGTCACGGCCGTGGAGAACTGGCAGTGGCTGGCAGAGTCGCTCTGCAAATTTTCGGCCTCTGGACTGATCTCCACAATTTGGTGCTCTCGCACCTGAAAGTGTCCCGACCCCAAGTTGGACTTCCAGCATCTGAGAATGTTTGCACAAGGGTGAGCCCCTAGATGTCACCTGCACTCCATTTGTGTGGAGCATTCGCAGCAAATTCCTGCAACCCAAACTTGGGATCAGACCCCGGACAATTGCATATTCCGGAAGATGTCAACGTGATGCTGCTCAAGCCTGGAAGTCAGTTGAAGCTGACAAGACTCTCTACTTGATGCCAGAGTACAGTGCTTAGGAAAAGTCACAGATGCAATGGAATCAAGACTCTCCTTTAACGACTCAATCCCTTTATGAACCCTTCAACCCATCCATTGTTATCAACCAATCTGCCAATGGGTATGCGCCAAAATAGTGGTAACCCCCAGTCAACCAATGGTTTCCATTGGTAAAATGACCGTTTTTGGTAGGGCCCACAACGGTTACCCGGTTACCCGTCATGGCTTGGCACAAAAGATCCATCAGCAAGTCCTCGAGCCTGGCTGGCCGCACCTTATCGTTGTGTGCCGACCTCGCGACCGGCCGTTCGATCGACCAACCCGCTGTGCTGTCACCACTTGGGTACAGACCCCAGCAAATCCAGGGTCAAGGGCGATGACGCACCCTTGATGACACAAGAGACCTGCGTGAAAACAAGTCTCATCTGTGAGAATCAAGACGTAAGAATCGGCAAGAATTGATGTAGGGAAAAATGAGCTTGAGAGTAGACTGACAAATAGAATGCTTTTGTTCTCTTCAATGAACTCCAAAAGAGGGATCCATCTCACAAAAATTGACACGCAAGTCACTCGGAACTCTCCAAAAAGTCACAGAAATCTCACCTTCTTGTGGTAGTTGATGGGTGACATCGGTCCAAAGAGTACCGTCACCACCATGAAAGAGTCCGGCGGGATGATGCCCATTGGCCGGTCCAGCCAGAACACGCCTTCACTGCGAGAGTTTAAGAAACCGCCAAGACCAAAGAGCCTATGGGGCACGATTCATCTAGTGTGGACATCGCAGGGCTTAACCTTCAACTGTTCCAGGGAAGCAAAATAACCCTGGAGCCGAGACGTTGCAAACTGCCAGCCTGACCCCAAGCAAAACTACAGCCGAAGCCTGCCTTTCTGGTTGTCCATGTTCACAAAATGATATGGCGCTGGTCGGTCGCTGTGATTCTCAAGCTGCAGCCTGGCACAAGAGAAAATGCGGACGGAGGGATGACGGTGGGATTGCATGGCATGTGTACAGTGTGACATCGAAAGCACCCAGGTCTGAAACACCAAGGAAAGGGCACGCTGTGAAAATCAAAGCATAGATTCTTTTTTGGTAAGCCCAGCCCAAGGACTCAGTATTCCATCGTGTTGGGCTGGGGTCTCATTCCGAAATCGGCAAACAACACGGACGGAAGATCTCAAGTTGAGATGGCGACGTTCGGGAGAAGACTCGCCCACTTGGAACTTCGCCAAAGTTCATTGATCTCAGCAGCAACTCATGCGCAGACACCGGAGACATGGATCTCTCCATGCTATGGTCTCCCCATGAAACATGGTAAAAGGACGTAAAGGGCACACAGGTAATGCCTGAATCTTGGAGCGTTATGTTTTCAGACTCCGCAAGTGTATTCACAGCTGCAGTCCCTGCCTCGCTGACATAACCACACCAATCGGTTGGCAAAATGCTTTGCATGTGACAACCTGTCAGCAGGATTCGACTCAGCTCAACCTATCCATGCTGAGTTTGAGCCGACTCAGAGAGGCTTCTGAGCAGTGCACCAGTGGTGTCCCACCAGGTGTGCTTATCTGGAACCGTTGACATGCATACTCCTTGACTGTGTGAGACCTGGGTGTCCAGAGGTGGCACTGGGAAGACAGCGGTATCATGAACTTGGCCAAGTGATCTGAGCACAAGAACTGGAAATAGAAGGTCATGGTAAAGCTGCAATTTGGCTCCACCTCGGAGGAGGGGAGATACAAGCTTCAATGGCACAAGTTTAGACTCGAGACCTGCTGAATCACAGCTTTTGAGATGTCAAAGGCACCAACCACGCCAGATTCCGGGCTGACCCAGAACGCCGCAGGAGGCAAAGGCGCCGTCTGGCCGCACCCAGCAGCCCAAGCAACGCTATCAATGATCTTATCAAAGACCCTCCCATGGCAGTGTCCAGAACCAATCAGTACCGTCGTATATATTGGTTGGTTCCCCTTGGTTCCCCTTGGTTCCCCTTGCTTCCCACTAGTTCCTGCTGGTTCCCCTTGGTTCCCCTTGGTTCCGGTTGGAATTCAGCTGGATCACATGACCAGAAAGCACCGGGGCGGTGCCGTCTCTGCGCTGCCTCAGAGCTATCATGCACCGCACGGACCCGGAAGACTGCCCGAACCTTGGCGCTGCCGATGCTCCGAGTTTGCACAGACCAATCCTTCTGGTTGGATGAACTCTTTCCTGAATTCATGATGAATTCCAATTGAATTTCATATATTTTCATATATTTTAATATATTTCATGATGAATTCCATTCAATTCCCATCCTCTTCTTTACACTTTAGTTCCGAAGAGATGACTAAGCCTCAAATGCTGAGGTGTCAATGACTAAGCCTCTCACCGGAGTAGTGTTGAGTAGCTCCAGAGTCTGTGGCACACGTTTGCCAGGCGACACAGCTCCAAACCTCGCTTCCAACAGGAGTGTGGCAGCCATGGCACTGCTTCATCTTCAAGCCGCCAACACTTCCTGAGGACTTCCTAGGGAGTTCCTAGGGAGTTCCTAGGGAGTTCCTAAGGTTGGAGCTCTACAAGTGGCGCTTGACCACTAGGGACACATAAATGGGGCCTCGGGCGGCATGTGGCGATTGGTACTGATCCCAAAGTGTGGTGATTGCACATCAGAAACTAAACAACGTATGAGATGATTGAATCTGATTCACAACCGGAGAGGATGAAAATCAGTAGATAATAGTGTCCTTATAGGGTTGTAAAACTTGAGAGACCCACAGGAAGCATCCAGTGCCAAAATATGCAGCCCTGGGCTTGTGGCATCTTGCCAACACCAGTGCATTGGAGCGCGTATGGCTTCACCTGATCAAATTGAGCAAGGCATTCAGATTGATACAGGCTTTAGCACCATGTACAGGCCATGGATGGCCATTTTTTCATCATGTTTTTCGCATCTTTCAACATGGCCGTGCCTCGGGAGCCCTTGCGCTGCTATCACCATCATCCACAGTGGCGCTTGCAGCTGCGCTGCCCACCTGCACACAGGCCCAAGTGCTGCCCAAGCACGCCAGACCCGTGAGAAGAAGAGCTTTGTACCATAGCAGAAGCGAACAAAACCATGCCCGGCCATGCCCTTCTCGCCCCAAATCTTGTATCAAAACTCATGATCGCGCATTCTGCCCAGACGTACTGACTTTGTGCAATGATGTGCACCCTAATGTGTTGCAACCCCAACCCAGCGAAATATCATACGTATATATATATATAGATAGATAGATATGTAAATATATATATATGTATATATATATATATAGATACATGTATGTACAAAAGACTCATAGATATTTCATATCCTTTTCATCCACTGTAGACGTAGACTGTGACACATAAAGTCTCAAAAAATACTGTCGTGCCAGAGTCTGGGTCCAAGCGAAATTCTACACGCTTAAATCTTCGTCGCAAAGTCGCACGTCAGCACCAAGCTTTGGCACGAATAATGCTTCAAGAAGCTGGTATCGTAGCAACCACCACAAGTCAACATATATAATTGATGGAACTGCAGAATATGCCCCTCATACTGAAAGAATATCTGATATGGACCCCAGCTGAAAAGGCAAAGTACTTTCCCCAGCCTCGCATGCAATGAGGCCATCAAAAACGGAAGCAGTCTTTGGCTCGAATTCGACAATACATCGCACCTAAGCCAACACAAAACAACAGTGCTGCCCTGATCTCCGAGGCAAGGCCAATGTGTTGCTGAAGCTGGATCAGCTAAGATCAAGTCCGATTGTCCCACTTCAACTGTTTGAGCTGGACATCGAACTGTGAATGGCGGCCTAAGAACAGTGCAGCAAACAAACACAGAGCATGAATGGAATGGAATGAATGTGATGAATGGAATGAATGGAATGGAAGGTGGACGTGCCTGGCATGCCACTTCATGGATGCCTTCAAAGTACCCGTGTTGTAGACATCGATCTGCTGCTGTGAACCTCAAGCAGGTCACAGGATAGGCAGAAATTCACAGCCGTTTAAGAATGCCGTGGTGGAGCGTGTGATTCCAAAGCGCGCATGACTGCAGTGGTGCTTCAGCCGCTCCTTTCTTAAGGTCACAATGTCTCTGGGATGGTTGGCTCTAGAGACACTTAATCGGATTGCAACTCATATGACAGCTGCACCACCTGAAATGCCTTGCTATGCACTCAGAAAAGCACCCAATCCTGCACGAATGTCGATGATTGTTTTGTGGCAGGGCATGGAGCTTCCCAACATGGACACCCCGAGAGCCACAGTCGCACCCGACGCAACTTTGAACATGTGAGCACCCATGATCTCAAAATCTCAATTCGGTATATCTACAAGGGACCAGCTGGACATGAAATGGATATTATACACATATGTATTTGTGCAATTTTGCGTGAAGACTATGTATGTACATATTATATATATTTTGGTCAATGTAAATGAATATATATATATATAGATATGCATGTATGTATGTATGTATGTATGTATGTATGTATGTATGTATGTATGTATGTATGTATGTATGGATGGATGGATGGATGGATGGATGGATGGATGGATGGATGGATGGATGGATGGATGGATGGATGGATGGATGGATGGATGGATGGATGTAGGTATGGATGTATGGATGGGTTTATATGGATGTATGGATGTATGGATGTATGGATGTATGGATGTATGGATGTATGGATGTATGGATGTATGGATGTATGGATGTATGGATGTATGGATGTATGGATGTATGGATGTATGGATGTATGGATGTATGGATGTATGGATGTATGGATGTATGGATGTATGGATGTATGGATGTATGGATGTATGGATGTATGGATGTATGGATGTATGGATGTATGTAGGTATGGATGTATGGATGTATGGATGTATGGATGTATGGATGTATGGATGTATGGATGTATGGATGTATGGATGTATGGATGTATGGATGTATGGATGTATGTATGTATGTATGCATGCATGCATACATGCATGGATGTATGTATGTAGGTAGGTAGGTAGGTATGTATATATTTTGGTTTCTGTAATTATATATATATATGTATGCGTGTGTGCCCATGAGCTTCAGCCACTCTTTACCTCCCAAACCTTCTCAGCACAACTGCCAACAGGGTTTCAGTCACAATCCTCCCATCCCATGCGCCCCAGTCTGGGCGATGTTCGCGGCACGACACGAATAACTAGCAAACAATGAGTGGACATAGCTTGAACAACGAAACAAAATTGCATATGTAGCAAGATATGGGCAAAAACAATACAAATACCCAATCGGTTGGTCCATGTTGGTCCTACAAGTCCTTGCACATGTTTGACTCTCATCATCGGATTTCAAGCACTCTATCTCCTGGGCCACTCACGCTCCATGGTAGGACAAAGTCCAAAGTCCAAGAAATGTGGGAGGGACAGAGCAACGTCTTTCACCACTGCCTTTCCAGGGATGGACTGCGGCTGTATTCAAAATCTGTGAGAAGACTTGCCGAAATCATGTTGAAGCCTAAATGACAAAGCATTAGGCCGACTGATGGGCCTTGACAATGACAAAAAAGCTGCCACCCTTTGTGACAATCTGTACTCTGTCCACATGCCTGGCATCGCTTGGGCTGAGATTGCTCGACAAACTGCCACAAACTCGACAGCAGCACGGAACATACTTGGAAGGTCGAAAGCTAATGGGAATCACCTTCTTCATTCCAGGCCTTGATGAGAGCACTTGCCACAGATTCAAGGTCGCCGGCAATTGAAATCTGGACCACTCATGCCCATAGTATTCTTCAGAAGCAACATACATAGCGTATACATGTTCCTCTTTTGAGGATTTTAAGGTTCAGGGACGGTGGACAGTGAGCGGTTAGAGTGAAAACCAGTGGGGCCTGACAAGCAACTAACAGTTCATCCGGGAAGGCGATTGGATAGGAACAAGATGGAACAAGGAAGGCATTTCCACCCCGAATGACTTGGAAAACTTGACATGTGCAAAACAGCAGCTCCCATGTAGCAGCGACGCTCTGAAGGAATCGTAATTGTCATGAGAAAGCATCTGTCCTCATGTTCTCCTTTAAGAAACAACTCAAAAAAGTATTGTTTCTTTACAAAGTGAAAAAACATCTTCAAAGTTTTTCTGG
This sequence comes from Symbiodinium kawagutii, assembly GCA_009767595.1. NCBI lineage: Eukaryota > Dinophyceae > Suessiales > Symbiodiniaceae > Symbiodinium > Symbiodinium kawagutii. The sequence goes on along the minus strand of VSDK01007377.1, from coordinate 9,660 downwards.
CAATCTGTTTCAAAAAAACTTTCTTCAACAAAGGAAGACTGCTGAGATCCTGTCGCAAGCTTGAAGGGCTCTGGGTAGGGCATGTCAAACTCTTTGGTTGGTGGCAGCTTGAACTTCACCTCAAAGGCCAACGGCACTAAGCTTCACCAGAGATGCTACTGTGCTTGAAGTCTGAAAGCAGTTGGCAAACTACGAAATAACTTAACATTTATCACTATTCTTGCGGTCTTAACATGCGGAGTATAACCCACCTCATTGCTGCAATTTAGTGATTATTCTAAAAGAAGCTAATGATGAGTGCGATAGTACCTACTGGACACATCAGGGATTATGCAGATGCTATCGTAGATTCACAGTTGGACACACAACTTCACAGTGGATGGCCACGCACGCAGCGCACCTTCTGTGTGACCAGAGCCACATTTTGCAGCACGAGATCCTGGACACTTTCCACTCCAGGGGTCCATTCATGCCACATGACCTGACGATGCGCGGAAAATGTGGACCCAGCCCATGGCTCCAAATCACACAGTGAAGGAAATCCAATGTGCATGTTGTAGATCAACATAGATCAGCTGTAGCACGAAACTAACGTGTTACATGTTCGGAAATCACATCTGACTTGACGAAACAAGGAAACACTGCGACTTCACCAGCAAAAAATAATCCCGTTGCATCTACCTGCACAAATTCCGCGGGATGCTTTCAGTCCCTTAACTGGAAAATGGCATCCTGTGAACACCTAATAATGCATTGGTGCACAAACTTAGCGCCTGAGATGGTCCCCAGTCTGATGGGCAATCATTCCAAACTGTACTAGTTGGTTTGAGTGTTATGTCTGAATTGAGCAAATGAACATCTACAAATAGATGTATATTATATATATTTACTAGACATATATTCATCTATCTATTCTATTATTCATTCGTTAACTCATTTTACTTATATGCGTATGTGCGTTAAGAGATGAGTAAATGCGCATGGTAAATGCTGTACATCAAGCTCAAGGAATCGTTCAGTCATCCGAGCACCCCCCAACCTGGTCATCACAGTCGATGCCATAGAGCTGCACGCGCTCATCACGCGACAACTGCCCGTTGTTCCCCAAATGAGGTGCCTCGAAAAAGAAAAAAAATCAGACTAACGACAGGCTCTCGACAGGCTCTTGAATGGCTGGCTCTCTTGACAGGCTCTTGAACGGCAATTGCGATGTTCGCGCTGTGTATATGCATACTTCATGAAAAGTTCGGAAAACCACAGAAATATGTTGTGCAAAAGTTTCAACTGCATGATAAAAACAAACCCATGGGGTCTTTTTCAAAAGACCCATGTATATAGTGCATCTTGAAGCGTTACCAAACTGCCAGAACTCAACTCAGGCGCAGGCCATGTGCCCAATTCAACTGGTCACCTCAGAATTCCGCTGTTCAACATCAAGCCCACCAACCCCTTAAGCATCTGGGAACCCGCACCCTTTGGTGTGTCAGCTTTGCACACGACATCAGTTCAATGAAGAAATATCAAAGCAATTTCGGTGGGCTGGTATGATTGTTGTTTGCTCAGCCTGCAGGACAAGATTTCGAGAAAACACTTCAACAACTCTAGTTTGCAACAAACATCTCTGAAAAGACTGACGACTGATACTGCAAGGACACTTCACCAAAATGGTACCTGGTGCCCCTGGTTTGAGCCCGTCAGTTCAACGATTTTGTTTCATCTTTGACGAGGGAAGTCCCAAGTTTCAAAAGGTGAATCATAACGCAATGATGCCCTTGTTTGACCGGTGCCGACATTCAGTATTTGAACTGACCGTGGAGAACATGTTTGCAAATCAAGTACACACGAAGGTGAATGGTTGAGTACATTCACATTACGTTGTTGATCATTGAGTTCTACTTTTGCCTTGCCTGAGGCAGTTTCACGCATTGTTGGCGCATGTTCATCGCTACACGAAGCAAGGGGTCATGCAACCCCGAGTTTCCCCGTTTTTGTTGGAAAGCTGCATCACACGAAGCAATTTAGATGCGTGCACGTGACCCAACATCTACATGTCGATCTCGTGCATCCCTTCTGGCAAAATATATTCCCACCACACTTACTTGGGGGACCTGTATTTCTTACACTAGTATGTCTATAGAGTCTTTGGACCTAATTGTACCCCCAAAGAAGTTGCACGAAGCAATAGCAACCCGTTGAAATTTCAGAACCAAGTTTCAAAGATTTGTTGTACCTGCTTTCATGTTCCAAGATGTTTGACAGTCACACACCATTGTTGTGGATTTGTTAGTCCAACTCATTTTTGTTGCCTTTTGGTTTTCAAGCATCTGAATTCCAGTTGCTGAACAGTTTTGATGTCACCTCAAATGCTGAAACAGAAGGAAGGACTCGTTGGAGCAACTTTTTGCTGACACCAGTTTCAGTGTGAGCGTTCATGGTTTTTTTCGAGTTGGAAATTTTGCCTTGAAACACCAAAGTGGCCAGCTGAAAGTCCTGCAAATGAATTGTTTTTTGTTGCGTTTAGTTTTTTTGCATCATTGGGTTCCTCTATGCAGTCCGCAATCCTCTTCATTCCAAGTTGTTTATTGCCGTGTTTTTCTTGCAAGGTCACTCTCAAGCACTGGGGAGTTGTTGCCGTTGCTGTCTGTTTTTCCCCCGAGCGCCTGCGAAGGGTCCTTCGTAAAAAACAACCGTATATAAACATCTCCACATCAACATCTTCACATCATCACATCTGCACATCAACATCTTCACATCCTACATCAACGCATCAACATCTTCACATCATCACATCAACGCATTAACATCTTCACACCCTCACATGTGCACATCAACATCTTCATATCATCACATCAGCACTTCGACATTTTCACATCATCACATCTGCACATCAACATTTTCACATCATCAAATCTGCACATCAACATCTTCACATCATCACATTGGCGCATAAACATCTTCAGGCCATCACATGTGCACATCATCATCTTCACATCATCACATCCGCACATCAACATCTTCACATCCGGCATCAACACATCAACATCTTCACATCATCACATCAGCGCATCAATATCTTCACATCATCAAATTTGCACATCAACAGCTTCACATCATCACATCAGCACATCAACATTTTCACATCATCACATTTGCACATCGACAAATTTCACATCATCAAATCTGCACATCAACATTTTCACATCATCACATCAGCGCATCAACATCTTGACGCCATCACATGTGCACATCAACATCTTCACATCACCACATCAGCACAGCAACATTTTCACACCAACAAGTCAGCAGATCAACATCTTCACACCCTCACATCTGCAGATCTAAATCTTTGCACCGTCACATCTGCAGATGTAGATATTTAGACACGTGACCCATGTCCGTCTCTCTCGCACTTCTTTCTCTTCTCCAAGTCGGGCAGCGCCGCCGGACCGCCACGTGCGCCATTTCATTGGGGAGGTCGCGTTTCGCGGATTCACATCAGGTGGAGAAGTTTGCTTGTTGTCTTCCCCTTTTTCCCCTCTCCCCAAAGCGCCACCCAAGCACATCAATCTCCAGTCGCAATTGGATCGAATGGTAAAAATTAGATCAGCTCAGCGCAGATACACTATGGGATGTGCGAACAACAAAGCTAAACCAAACCCAAATTTGAAAACAAGCAAACCAGACCAGCAAACAAGCCTTACTAAAGAACAAAAACCCACACCATTCGAGCCTTTAATCTGCAAATAGGTCATGCTCTACAAGCTGAAACTATCATATGTTCACCCTCTGCTGGAGAAGTTGTTCCCCCAGCAGTAGTTTCTCAAACTGTGCAAAAGGAAGAATCTTGCGTCCCAACGCGACAATGCAGGAAGAACAGCAACGACAGCGGCAAATCCGAGACAATCAAGAAGCTGCCGCCACGACCAGCAATGCCAAGAGAACAAAAACCAAGACACCTGACCATTATCCGAAACAACAAAACTACAACTAGCAAACAAACCAACATCCAAGGATGGACAATACCAATTGATTTCTCTGGTTTCAAGACAAGAAGTGTCAAATCGTCTCAAATATCAGCGCGTCAATCCCGTTCTTCACAATATAAGGCTGCAAGCGCTCACAATCTCAAGTACAGCTTCGTTCAGAAAAGGCAGCGCATCAGTTCTTTGCTCCAAATTTTGCCTTCCGGATCTCCTACAATGGCAACTTTTTGGTGTTGCAGATTTAACCGGGATTCCACAAAAGTTCTTGATTGCGGAAAATTTAAACCACGTTTGGCTCAAATTTACAGTCGGTTGGGCCAAGTAGTGCGAAGCACAAACAAAGCTTACACCTTTCAACTCAAAGTTCACAATCCCAAGACCGTTGGTTCCAACCAACACTCAAGCACTCACTCAATCATTCAGCTGCTTACCTCTTCAGTCACACGCAAGCGCGGATCCCAAAAAAGTAAACAGTCAAACACGACAAACTAAGCTGAATCAATTAAGTTGAATCAAACTTCTACGCAACTTCTTCCAAGCTCTCAACTCGTGGCTTGAGCCATCAAACCGTTAGGCTCAAGGCTTTGCAGTTCGACCAAAAAAACACTTTCTGCTAACCACAAACACTAGAGACACGTGAGTTGCGATGCTCACCCCCTTCAGACTGCCACATCCTCACGTGTGGATGAAGAACTCACCTCACATTGGATGATGTAACATCTGCCATCCAAAGTGGATGAGCGAACACAACGTCCACAATCAACTGAAGCAACTCAAACTCACAACTGGCCGAAAACAATTTCGAACTACTAATAATAGCTTCTCAATTCGCCCAAAAACCCACTGCAACTCACTTGGTTTTGAGAAATTTTGTAACAGGAAACTTCTCTTCTTCTTCAGAAACATCAGATATCCTGGCTGGGGGGATTCTATGTGGTGGCTGGTGGTGGTTTACTTGTTTGTTGCTTCTTGGCTTGTCTCTAGTGGCTCTTAGTAATCTTACTTTTGTCGTGACCTGCGACTTTCGCTTGGCATTGGGAAACAGAAAAAAAACAATTCAGTCCAGAACCATCATGCAGCCAAATAACGCTGTCTATGGGACAAAGTTCATTGATGCACTTAAGTGCCCGGTCTTGCATGGTAGATTTTTCAATTTTAAGTAAGTAAGACTGACCATGAAGAAGGAGTTGCAAGTGATATTGTTGTGATTGTTTTGTCTACTTTTTCTTTGAAAGAAATGGGATTGAGAACAGATGTCGAAATTTTTTCCCGTGGGATCGCCAATTGATTGGTGGCAAGATGATGACCAACAAAACAAAGAAACAACTAGCCCAAACAAAGAATCGAAACAACCCAAACAAAACCCAAACCAGCAAGACCAGTTCATCATCTCACCAATAAAACAAAAGAAATGCAGGAACTAGGTGAAATGCGAAACTCCGCACTCACTCTGCTCAGAAGACGACCATCCAGGCATCAGCGTCTCAACAATCTGCATTTCCTGCATCCGCTGCTTATTATCTATTCCTGAATGCTGTCCTCCACACGATACTGGAAGATATCGAGAGTTAGGTCTCTTTTTTCCCGGTGGATGAACCCAACTTGGGTCGCTGTGTCCAAGAAGATCGCAATAGAATTGCACATTAAAATGCATCAGCAAATTCAAGTGCATCAGCGACGTGGTGATCAGCTGACAAAACGCAATGAAACCACCTAAGCCAGCAACCAACCAGCAAGCAATGAAGGATGTCTAGAATCAATTAAAAATGTTTTTTGCTTGTTGCGGCGCCGTTGCGGCGCTGAGCCTTGTTCACTTGCACAGACTGCGAATGTGAAAACGAAGGTGTCAGGTGAACCAAGAATTCAACCGGGAGGACAGCAGAAAAAGAACCATGATTCAGCAAGAACAAAAAGAAACGCCTCTAAAAAAGGCAAACCAGCCAACTTGACCCAGACATCATACGTTAGCTAGGTGAAACGTCCGCACATACGGCGTTCTCGGCATTAGCATCTTGTCCAGAGGTCAATAGAAAGTGTTATTGCTCTGAGAAACAAATATATGTTATTCATGGAGAAAGCGGATTGACAGACACTCTGCGGCACGTCATAGCCACGGAATGAAACTCCCGTCAGGCATCCTGCCACCGAAACAAGAAGCAAAAGCCGGACCTGTGGCCAAGTGTTGGTAATAGGTGGCTTGTCAAGAAGCCGCACTCCGGAAAAAGCCAATTGCTTTCGCATCGACAAGAACAAACAGCCCTTTTTTCCTTAAGAACGACCATCATGGGTGTGAATAGAAGAAACAACAAGCGCATCCATGTCGCATCAAGTCGTCTTTCATTGCATGATCTGTGCAATCAGAGTCACAACGCTCTGCCTGAAGATTCCAAGGATGTTTACACAAACCATTTCCATGGCCTTGGCTTGCCTCTTCTGCAAACTCTCTCTCTTTTTTTTGGACTTTGGGAAGTCAACTACAGCCATTATTCCCTGTCAGCTCTTAAGACATGCAATTCTTCAATGACCTGCTTGATTGGTTTTTTTTCTGCGAGGGCGCCCCTTGTGCACTGCGGCAGCGGTCACATGTACAAACTACAAAACACTCAAAGATCCCAATCAATGAGAGTGCATTAGTTAGCCTACAGTGAGACCAAAGAAAATTGTACAAAAGGCAGACGAAACAGAGTGCAAGCACGAAACCGAGACCAGCTATAAAGCAGTGAAAGATAGCCAGAAAATTCGATAAGATAGCGACAAAACCCAGCTGTAAAGAACAACTCTTCCACATTGCTTCGAAAGTGGAAATAGCAGCAGCCAAGCCACGTAATGCGCCAATCAATGTAGCACACAAAACTCGTTCTGCCCACACGACCATCGCCATGTTGTGTCATCCAGGATGCATGAAAGTCACTTGTGTAGCCATCGAGGAATGGAATTAAATAAGGACAACTCCAAACCGCAAATGCATAAATACCGACTGCAGATAGATATACAGATAGCTCTAAAGAAGCTGGTGAGAATAAGCTGAGAGGGCAGCGGCGTCAAGCACCGTGCCCGAAGGACGAGTGGCAAACGCAGAGCGAAAGCCAAACGTCCTTCGGCACAGAGCTTGTCAAGCAACCGCCCAGCCTGAACATCCGCAGAATCACGGCAAGCTACCTGATGGTGGCAGTATAACATGATCGTTTTGGCAAGGATGTGACACTGTATGAAGTGTAAAATTGATTCTAGAGCTGGACAGTAACAAGGGTGACAAGAGTGCGAGAGCGAGGAGCTCTCCAAGTGCACTCTAGCATCAGCAAACTCAAAGTGTACCAGTGGATGCAGGTTAGTTAAAGCTGTCATCCCGAGAAGGCGAGAAATGTTTGCACTGAGATTGCGCGCCAAACCAATTAAGCCGTGAGGGAGGACAGAGCAGCCAAGTTCGCAGAGAACCTGTGCATTAAAGCCATTCAATGGCAACCCACTCCAGTGGAACGTCGCCTTGGCGCCAAAATCAGCCAATGACCCAGTGCAATTGGACGCCAACTCGACGTCAAGAACGGCCAATGCAAATATCCCAGTACAGCAATAGAGCCATGCCGTGAAAAGTGCCAAAAAATCTTCAGGAGAGGGAAAAGGCAAACCAACAAAACACAAGCCGAGGCTGGTGTACAGAAGGAAGGAAGAGACAAGAGGAGAGAGCGGAGGGAAGAAAGAAAGAGAGTTTTTTTTTGCTCTCCTGCATCGCCTCGGTAGCACTAAGCTAAGGTCGATAAGAAGCAGTGAAACCAGGTGAAACAAGTGAAACGCACAAAGCTCCGAAGCAAGGAAGCAACAGAAGCAAAGGCAGCAAAACTGCGAAAATATATACATGCAATGAATTCCCCGCCTCACAACTTCTCTGCGTAACCACTATGCAATTGGGCCCATCAAAAGAACGTTGGCGCCGTTGTGATAGCTTGTGATGGCCGACAAGGCCACCTTTCAACCAGCAGTCCACTGTGTGCTTGTCGACAATCCGGCGGGAAGATTGTCATACTGATTGCAAAGTAGATCTTTACATGTGTAGTCTGCCAGTGATGTAGCCACCAAAAATGCACTCGGGTTACATTATTGTACAAAGCTTTTGTCGAGAGCGCTTCTGACATCGCTATAATGTTGTATGCCTAAAGGCCCAAGTTGGGCAATTAGGCACTACAAGGTGAGTTGGCCCGCGTAAGGGCCATGGTTTACCTGGGGCTTTCCAGGCAATGGCATCGTCCAAGGCTTAATGTAATCGAATTTGTGGACTCCTATTGCCCAGATAGCTTGGGGAGACACAGTCAAGGAGCGAACCACACCTGTTTTCACACAATGGCCAAGCGGTCAATTTCACCGAAGTTACTACCTACTGGTGAGGCCAGGGTTTGAAAACTAGTAGGCTCAGCGCCTTGTTAAGGTATCTCAACCCTTGCTGTAGCCATGCCGCAGCTTTCCGGTGACTCTTGCTCTGTGGGGTGCAAGTGAGCTCATCGTTTTTCGGGACTTTGCCCTGATGATGTCGACCAAAACAGGCTGAGGATTCTTGCCTACAGCCAAAGCTTGGCACGACAGGAAGACCGGACCTTCTCGTCATCAATGGTACCCGGGGCACCGGAAGTGCCTTGGCCAATGACGGTTCCAACCTCAAATTGCGCGAGTGGGTATAGGTAGGAGCTGAGAAATTAGCTGATTTAGCACTTTGTCAAATTATGCCCACCGGATGCACTAGCCAGCAGAAGGAGCGGCAACGACAGATCACCTAAGTAGGTGAACTGTTTTTTTTCCTTTAGGGCGCCGCTTGTGCACTGTGGCAGCGGTCACAATCCGAAACTACAAGAAACTCAAAGATCCCAATCTAAGAGGGCGCATTAACACATCTGCAGTGCAGTGAGACGTAAAAACTGCACAAGAAAACGGCGGCTCAGAGTGAAGTCAGTGCGAAACCAGCGATAAACGCGAAGTTCAAAGGACATTCAAATGAAATCACCAGTAGAGGTCACAGCAGAAAAGAAATGCCACCTTACTTCGAAGGTGTAAATCATTCCGTCGCCTCTTTTTTGCTCGCCTGCATCGCCTTGGTGGCACTGAGCTAAGGTCGATAAGAATTTTTTTGCTCGCATACATCGCCTCGGTAGCACTAAGCTAAGGTCGATAAGAAGCAGGTGAAACAGGTGAAACCAAGTGAAACTCGTGAGACAGACGAAGCTTCGAAGCAGCGAAGACAAGAAGCAAACGAAGCTAAGGCAGTAGTCTGCGAAAATTATGTACATGCAATGAATTCCCCGCCTCACTTCTCTGCCGTTGTGTGTTCTTCATCATATTGATCGCAGAGTGTCGGTGATGGCTGTCATGCCATCACTCATTCGCATCACTGTCACTGACATTTCGCAGAAGTTGTATGTCGTAATCATCAAGGAAATTTCAGGCAGTGATGCACAAATTTATGCTTCGAAAGGTTTATAATAACTCGGCAAGACAGCAAAAATTGGCGTGTTCGTGTGTCGTCACTGCTGCCTAGCTATGGTAAACCAGTGAAGTGGCAACGCCATCAGTGATGGCAGCGAAATGAACCCACCAAAGTCAGCGGGTTCGGTGGCCTAACTAGAGGCCAGGATTGTAGGCTTGTTTTGTCCAGTATGGGGAGACACCGTCAAGGGGCGAACCACTCCGGCAT